>JAGKTI010007907.1:0-15224 GCA_018397915.1 Birgus latro | reverse complement strand
GGTCATAAAATGCTACACGCTTCAATCCAAAAAGGCCGACGCATGCAAGCATGTTGCAGCCTTCAAAAAAGAAACGAAACGATATATATATATATATATATATATATATATACTGTATATAAATATGTTTTAATTTACTGTACTGTATAATGTGCTTTTTGAGGGCATGGGGTGAGACCTTGCCGATAACTCGAAAAAATGCTAATTTCGTTGAGGGTTGGAACCCAATTATCTCAAGTTAACGAGGGTTCATTCTATGTCCCAGCAGTGGCAGTGAGTAGGGCAGTGATAATAAATATGTGTGGTGTGTAATTTTGTGTCATTTTTGTGCTAAATAACTGTGATTATGTCTCATCAGGGCACTGCACAGTGTGGGGCTTGTTGTGATGCTAGTGTTGGTTGTGGTGACTCTAGTTGGGGTAAGCGACCCGCTAGCGTTGGTGCAGGTGATGTGCTTGCAAAGTGCCAGCGGAAGAGCATTTCAGTGGAAGTAAAGTTAGATATTCTGAATCTGGTGACAAAGACAAGGGCACATATGCTGCAGTTGGCTGCCTTGACTATTTACTAAGAAGGCTACCTCCATTAGGACTGCTGCTAGGGAGGTTGCAACCCTCACTGCCCTTTGTTTCACCAGCCACAGGGAGCCAGTGATGGAGGAGATGAAGCAGATGCTCCGCATGTGGGTGGAGGACCAGAACAGGTGGAAGGTGCCCGTGAGTCAGGCCTCATCTCTACCAAGGCACCTTCCCTTTGGGACGATTTAATGGGGATGAGAAATTTGGATGTAAGTGAAACCTTTAAATTCAGCCATGGCCGGTTTGATTGCTTCAGGAAGTGGGCAAGCCTGCTCATGTGATTATATCTGGCGAGGCGGCAAGTGTGGATGCGGTGACGATGGCAGCGTTCCCTGACAAGCTAAGACAAATCATCGCAGAGGGTGGCTACAGTGCAAAGTAAGTCTTGAACTTTGACAAGACAAGACTTTTTTGGAGGAGAATATCCTCCAAAACATATCCTGCAATAGAGGAGAAGTCTGTGTCAGTGTTCAAGGCTTCGAAGGAGGGGCTTACAGTACTACTGGGGGGCAACACCAAGAGTGACCTTAATTAAAGGCGCTCCTATCCTACCACTCAGAGAATCCGAGGGCTCTGATTACATTGTCAAGGAAAGCCTGGGGTAATCTGGAAGTCTAACAAGAAGGCCAGGCTGATGTTCGACATCTACTGTTCCTACTTCCACTCATACCTCTCCCTTGTCCTGAAGAAGTATGCCTCCAAGGAAAACCTAACCAATCGATTCCTCTTGATGGTAGACAATGTGCCTAGCCACCCTCCTGTGATGAAAGACTGGACCAGCAACATCGAAATGGTGTTCCTGCCCCCCAGCACCAAGTCATTGTTGCAACCTATGGACCAGGGGGTGATCACCACCTTCAGGGCCTACTACCTCCGGCGAACTGTGCAGCTGGTGAGGGCGTGTGACAGCAACGACCGGACAACATTGCAGTCATTCTGGCTGGGTCACAATATCAGGCACGCCACCAAGAACATCACGGGTGCCTGGAGGGAGGTTAGCCCGGCCGCCATGAACGGAGTGTAGCGCAAGCTATGGGTGGAGTGTATTCATTCATTCACCGACTTCCCCAAGGACATGCAAGCATCGCCGGTGGAACGGGTGCAGCAGACATCATACAGCTGTTGCACAAGGTGGGATTTGGTGAAGTGGACAAGGAAGACATGGAGGAGGCCCTGGACAGCTACAAGGAGGAGCTGAGTAATGAGGAGCTCCTCAACATGGAGATAGGAGGCCCTGGACAGCTACAAGGAGGAGCTGAGTAATGAGGAGCTCCTCAACATGGAGATCCAGCGAGCCCACCACGAGCCACAGGAGGAAGAAGTCATCCCAGAGGTGCGAGCCCTGAACACAAAGATTCTAAAGGAGATGGTGGCCCATGTTGACGAGCCCATCTCCTTGATGAGGATGAATGACCCTCTTCCAGGATGAAACATTGATGCAGCTGATTGTTTGGAGGTGGGCACGAAGGTGTACCAAGTGATGTTGGACTAGAAGAAGAGAGCGGCCAGGCAAACTACAATCACATTGGCAAGACCCCACCACGCCACCGCCCTGCAAAGGATCTCCCCAGCCCTCCATCAGCTGATGATCTCCCCATCCCTTCACCAGCCGACGTTCTCCTCAGCCCTCCACCAGCAGAGAAACTCCCAAGGCCTCCTGTCCCCAAGGACATTATGCTCAGCCCCTGGTTCTGGACCTCACATCCAGCAGATCCCCATCTCCCTGTGTGCCGCTGGTGCATTCCCCAACTCCATCGCTACCTCCCTTGCCCCAGCCTTGGTCTCCAACATCAACACCACTTCATCCACTGCCTCTGTCTCCCTCGTTACCATGTAAGCCACCACATCTGTCTCCCTTGCTACCACGTGAGCCATTGCATCAGTCTCCCTTACCACCTCGTCAGTCATCGTATCACATCCTATCGCCACCTCATCAGTCATCGAATCAGACTCCATCACCACCCCTTGAGCCATTGCATCAGTCTCCTGCTATCACCATCGTACCTCACTAGCCTCCTTCCCCCTCCCCTCCCCTGGAGATGGGGTGCGAGGACTTTGAGAAGAATGAGTGAGTGCTAGGGAACACCACATGTCCCCTAGCCTTTGGGGGGATAGCAGGGATGACAACCAGGACCGGACATGGACTTAAGAAGTAAGTCATGAGAGCTGTTTGATACTTTCTGACCTATTTTTTTTATGATCTTCAGATTTTATTTGTTGGTTTTGGTGAGTTATTAACAGGTTTTAGGCTTAGGTTAGCTTCTTTTAAAGCTGTTAGGCCATTTAGATTGGCTATAAACTTGTTTTTGGACTCATTTGGGTGGGTTTAGGACTTGGTTGGGGGAGGAAACCCAAGATTCAAAAATGCAACCCTATACATTACTCTGCATGTTAAATCTACCCCAAGATACGATAACCCGCCTAGTGATGGGTTTTTACTTAATCAGTTGCATCGTTAAACCAGGGTTTGCCTGTACATAGAATATATAGATATAGATATATGTATGTACAGGCAACCCTCCACATTCGCGGGGGTTAGGGAACACTGACCCCCGCGAATGGGGAATTTCTGCTAATGATTGGTGTGCGCTCCCGTAAATGCCTTTACAGCCGCAAATCACCCTCTGTGAGCAAACGTGCACATACTGTACCTAATAAACCATATTTGGGATCTGAAAGCAGCTTAAAATATCACAAATAATAACAGACCAACTATATAAAAAAATTTAATAACAAATAAGTATTGATTGGGTATGGCTGTACTAAGTTAGGGTAAATATGTACCTAGTGACTTCCACAGACTCTTGTAACTGAGTGTGTCTCGCGCACATCCACCTGAGTGTGGGCAAGTCATCAGCAACATATTTACCTCAACTTCTTACAACCATACCCATTAAATTCAGAGTTAACTCACCACTGTCCCTGAAGTTTTGGCGGACGAATTTGATGACTTGTGATGATGATGATGAACATGACATCGATGACACTGAAGATGATTTGCCATGCAGTTAATGATGATGCATGACTGGATGAGATGATGTGGAGTGTAACTGCATGGCATGAGGAGTCTACATGTGTGTGGACTCCACCTTATCTCCACTGCAAGCGGAATCGCTGAGTGGTGGTGGATCGTCGATATCGCCCTCAGAGGCAGGTGGAGAGGATGATCCTGCGTAGAGGCAACGAAGCAACCACGACAGTGGCAGGACACAGACTGAAGGAGAGACAGAGGAGCGCAGGAGTGTGGTGGTTTGGTGCAGGCCTGGTTTGGCGCAAAGTGACCAGCGAGTGTCCACACTGCTGCTTTTTGCGGCCGCAAACAAATCTTGGCCCCACAGAGGGGCAATCTGCGAATTTGCAAGACCCGCGAAAGTTGAATCTGCGAATGTGCAGGACTACTTGTATAAGTAATCCCTCTGTTATCCGGACAGCCACTATCCGAACAGTACATTACACGGACACTGTGATCTGGCTGTTTGAAACCATTATTCATACATTTTTCCATTTTATCTGGACAAAATGCTTGCATCTGGGTAGAAATTATGGCTGCGTGAGAATTGTCGCCTGGCCAGGCCAGTTTTTTCATGTTTTTTTTTCATGTCACTGCAGAATATTGCCCTGCAGTGGTGATTGTCTGTGGTTGATGGGTCTGCTTGACCAGAAAGTGTAGTGTTAAACAACAGGAACAAGTGTTGTACGATATTCTGGAATTGCCTTTTACGCTGGCTTTCAAAGTTAGGCTATGCACGAAGGAGGGGCCAGAAGTCCACTATCCGGACGGAGCCATTACCCGGACATGCCTTTGACTCAGTTACATCAGATAATCAAGGGATTGTATGTATATGTATATACTGTATAGTATATTGTATCATTTACAAAGGCTTCAACATGCATGCATGCATGCGTTGGCCATGGTCACCTAAGGACGGCTCTCCACTCTGCTTGATCTGTAGCAGCCTTCCTGTTCAGTTCCCCCTGAGGTCACACTCTGGCCTTGTCCGGGTAATTTTCAGTCTGCCTCTCACATTCTTACCCTCAGCTTTCACACTTCTCACTTTCCTCACTCAGTTGTCACTCTCCATCCTCTCCATATACCTAGACTATCTCTGTCTACTCCACCTCATCACAACACCAGTACACTCCAGTTCCATCCTTCCTCTCAACTTTTCAATGGTAAACCTAGCCCCTACAGGCCTTTCATTCAAGGGTTCACTACACATCCATCTAATCATTCTCGTTTCTGTATGTTTGAGCCCCCGAGTATCCTCTTCCTTTACTGCCCAGAGCTTACTACCATACAGATTATTTCTTCCAGCACAGAATAGCCTTCTTGAGATGGAGGATTTGGGTATGGCTTCTTTTTGCTTTTCACTACAGGGGAGCTATCCCAAGCAGAAGTAATTTGATGGTAACCAACTAACCATAGCAAATTCCAAATACATATTGTAAGTGAAGAGATTAAGGAGTATTGTGTTATTTGAATACTTCCTCATAGAAAGTCAGAAATGTGTATATCTTGATACAACAATAGAATCATTCATTCCCACAGCTCCATTGATTGACATCAAAGAAGTGCGGCCAGGAAAGAACTCTAAGGACTTTCTAAAATGGTTAGATGAGGCGCGCAGGGAAGACGAGTCAAAATGCTTTATTGTGCTTTATGGAAAAGAGTTCAACTTGCGCACGCTCTCCATTTCAGGTAAGATATTTAATGGTTGTGCATATTAGAGAGGTGAGTTATATGATAGGACTACAGTATATGTATGTGTTGCTTTAAAGGGATGCACACACACACACACACACACACACACACACACACACACACACACACACNGAGGAAACAAGGAAGAACCCCTGAACTATAGACCAGTGTCCCTAACCAGCATGGTTGCAAAATTGTGTGAGAAGGTTCTGAAAGATAGGTGGATAAAATATCTGGAAGAGATGAATATTTTGACTGAAAGTCAGTTTGGATTTAGAAGTGGAAGGTCATGTGTTTCCAACTTGTTGAGCTTTTACTCAAGAGCGATTGATGTGCTGCAGGAGAGAGACGGTTGGGTGGATTGTGTATATTTAGATTTGGAGAAGGCCTTTGACAAGGTACCCCATAAGAGACTAATGTGGAAACTAGAGCATATAGGAGGACTGAAGGGTAACCTCCTGGAATGGATGAAAGACTTTTTGAGAGACAGACAAATGAGGACAGTAATAAAGGACAGGATGTCTGGATGGAGAGAAGTAACAAGTGGTGTCCCACAGGGCTCGGTGTTGGCACCAGTAATGTTCCTGATTTACATAAATGATATGGTAGATGGAGTAAACAGTTATGCAAGTCTGTTTGCTGATGATGCAAAGATCTTGAGGAAGGTAGAGGTTGAGGAGGACTGTAAAATGCTGCAGGAGGATCTGGATAGGATACATGACTGGAGCCGGATGTGGGAAATGAAATTCAACGCAAAAAAATGTAAAATATTGGAAATGGGTAAAAGCACCAAGAGACCATCACTGAACTATATGATGGGTAATGAACCAATCACAAAAGCGAGAGAAGAGAAAGATTTAGGAGTGCTGTTCCAGGATAGTTTGTCACCTGAAAAACACATCAACAAGATAGTTAGAGAGACATATAAACTCTTGACCAACATAAGAGTGGCATTCCATTACATGAATGAAGAGATGATGAAAAAACTGATAGTGGCCATGATCCGCCCCAGGTTAGAATATGCGGCAGTAGTGTGGTCCCCACACAAAAAGAAAGATATAAACAAGATTGAGAGAATACAAAGAACAGCAACCAAGATGGTCCCCAGTTTGGCAGATCTGTCATATAGTGAGAGGCTAGAAAGGCTGGATTTGCCATCTTTAGAGGAAAGGAGAGAGAGGGGTGACATGATTGCAGTGTTCAGGACCATGATGGAAGTAGATACAATTGATAGAGAAGATCTGTTTTTATGGGATAAGAGAGCAACAAGAGGACATGGACTGAAACTGAAGAAGCCGCGCTGCTTGAAGGACATCAAGAAATGTAGTTTTCCGTATAGATGCATAGACCTGTGGAATAGACTGGACAAAGAGATCGTCCAGTCTAAAAACTTAAACGAGTTTAAAGCTAAATTTGACTTATTGAGAAACAGAGACGGGACCCCACGAGCGTAGCTCATTTCCTGTATATCACAATTAGGTAAATACAATTAGGTAAATACACACACACACACACACACACACACACACACACACACACACACACACACACACACACACACACACTTTCTCTGAGGTAATGCTTGAGGCAATATGTTCTGTTTCGTCGCTCTGCACTGGCCACTCATGGCCACAACTGGCCACACTTAAAAAGTATCTTCATATTGCCCATGTGGAGAGGAAGGAGAGTGAGAGACTGATGAGGAGAGTGTATGTGAATGAGGTGGAGGGGGGGAGAGGGAGGGGGAGGCCAAGGAGGAGAGAGAGGGATGGAGTGGAAAGGTATATGAGAGAGATGTGTGTGAGCTGAGAGCAGGGCAATGAAATGGCGGAGACAGGGTGACATGGAGGCGATTTGTTTGTGGCCTCCTCCTATGGGATTAGAGCATCTGGCAATAGATAGATAGAAAGTAATCCCTCCACTATCCGGACGTCCACTATCCGGACACCCCCACTATTCGGACATCGTGGGCCGATGGCCGAAACCCCCAAATTGAAAAAGAAAGAAAAAAATCCGATTTTTTCCAACCACGTCAGTTTGAATTTCCCGCCCGCGCCGACTAGCTCCCTTCCTGCTCAATCTCCCTTCTGCTAGTTCTGTTTCAACTCCCGTGAACAGTGGATGGCTGTCCGCTCGTTTGTGGTATTTTCGTTCTTGTTTAAATAATCAAGTCAAAGTGCTAAGGATTAAGTGTAGTTAAACACTGGATTACTGGATATGCTTCAAGAGCAATTATGACCACTGTAAAAACCTTAGAGATGAGGGTAAACAACAATCATGGACTGTAAGTAAACATTGTCAACTGCTAAATATTTTCCATAATCACTACCCCTGGGGGTAGGGTTTTTTTCAAGAATTCTCCCCCAGTATCCCTGCTTGTCGTAAGAGGCGACTAAAAGGGTTGGTGGTGGGATAGTGCCCCACCCTGTAAAAACAACTAACTAAAAATACAAACAGGAAGCCTCGGACCAGGACTGACCAAAAGTTGACGAAAAAGAAACGGACAAAGGACCTGATAAAGATTGCAACTTGGAATGTAAGGGGTATGAATGATGAGGTGAAAGAGAGAGAGATTGTACAGGTGCTTGAGAGTGCGAAAGTGGATATATGTGGAAAAACTGAAACTAAATGACGAGGTGAGAGTGTGAGAGAATGGGAATATGGATGGGGTATATGCGCGGGAGTGGGTGAGAATGAGAGGGCGAAAGAGGGAGTATGTATTGTTGTGAGCAACAGGTGGAAGGAGAATGTAAGAGAGTATGGATCAGTTGGGTCAAGGATTGTGTGGGTAAGAGTGAAAGTTGGACTACAAATGTGGGCAATTGTGTGTGTGTATGCGCCAACGCAATGTCGTGTAAGTAGAGTGAGAGAAGAGTTTTGGACAAATGTGGAAGCCTGCTTGGAAAAGTTTGAAAGGAATGAGAGAGTGTTTCTGATTGGAGATATGAATGGAAAAGTAGGGAATGAGAAGGTGGATGGAGTGGTTGGTGAGTGGGGTGTGCCTGCAGAGATGGATGAGAATGGCAGTGCTTTAGTGGACATTTGTGCTGGGAGGGGGTTGGTGGTAGTTAATACCCTCTTCAGGCACAAAATGATCCATAGGTATACATGGCGAGTGGTGAGAAGAGAGGACGGTGGAATGAATGAACGGAAGGCAATGATTGACTATGTGTGTGTGGATGAAAGGATGAGAAGATGTGTAATGGATGCAAGAGTATATAGTGGTTGGGGGAGTGGACTTTCTGACCACCACTTGGTGGTGGCCAGAATCAGAGTCCAATCGAGATGGAGGAAGAGAAGAAGGGAAGGACAGGAGGAAGTGTTTGCTACAAGGAGGGTAGAAAAGTTACAAGAGGATGGAATAAAGGCTGAATATAAAAGGGAAGTGGAGGAGCGATTGGGTAAATATAGATTGGAACAGATGGGGGATGTGGAAGGTGTGTGCAAGGTATTCACAGAAGAAATCTGTGCAGCATGTGAGGCGGTGTGTGGGGTGAAAAGAAGACGAAAGGGGGTTCAGGGAGCAGCATGGTGGACTGAAGAGGTGAGAGAGGCTGTGGCACAAAAGAAGAAAGCATATAATGAGTGGATGAGAAACAGGGGCGATGAAGAAGCTGAGATACGGACGAGAGAGTTATATGTAGTGAGGAGGAGAGAGGTGAAAAGATTAGTAAGAGAGTAAGAAGAGGGTGGATGAGGAATTTGGAAGGAATTTGAGTGTAAAGTGGAGGGAATGTAAGAAAATGTTCTGGAAGGAGGTAAAGAGAGCTAGACAGGGTGCCAACGAAGTCAGTGGGGGTGTGAAAGATAAAAATGGTAGATTACTAGTGGAGAAGGGAGAAAAAGTAAACAGATGGAGAGAACGCTTTAATGAACTGTTGAACATAGAGAATGAAAGTAATGCAAGTATAAGTGGCTGGGGAATGGCAGGGAGAAGGAGGGTTGTGAGAAGAGAGGAAGAAATCACCAGGATGGAAGTTGTGGAAGCAATGAAGAAAGTTTAAATGGGGAAAGCCCCAGGAATTGATGGAGTGTGTGTGGTGAAATGCTGAAGCATGGGGGAGAGATAGTAATAGAATGGATGTGGAGGGTATGCAGATTGGCTTGGGAGGAGGGTAGAGTCCCGGAGGATTGTAAGTCAGGTGTAATTATTCCTCTGTACAAAGGAAAAGGGGAAAAAGCAGTGTGTGGTAATCATAGGGGCATTTGCCTTCTCAGTGTAATAGGAAAAATATATGGTAGGATACTTATTGACAGAGTTAGGGAAATTACTGAGGAATTAGTTGGAGAAGAACAAGGAGGTTTTAGGAAGGGAAGAGGCTGTGTAGACCAGATATTCGTTATTAGATCCTTAGTGGAAAAGTTTCTAGAGAAGGGCAAGAAGTTGTATGCAGCCTTTATGGATCTGGCGAAAGCATATGACAGGGTGGATAGACAAGGTTTGTGGAAGGTATTAAGAATATATGGAGTGGATGGGAAGTTGTTGAAGGCTGTGAAGAGTATGTATGAGGGTGCTAAGGCTGCAGTATGTGTGGATGGCAAACTGAGTGAATCTTTCCATTTGAAGGTTGGATTGAAACAAGGATGTGTCATGTCTCCATGGTTGTTCAATCTGTATATGGATGGGGTTATAAAAGAGATACAAGTTCGGGCAGTGGATGTTGGACCGGCCCTAGTGAGAGAGGGCAGTGTTTGGAAACTCCCTGTACTGCAGATGATACTGTGTTGTTGAGCGAAGATGAAGGGGAGCTGCAAGGCTTGGTAGATGAGTTTGGGAGTGTGTGTAAGAAACGGAATCTAAAGGTGAATGTAGGGAAGAGTAAAGTGATGGTCTTCGAGAGAAGTGAAGCCAGTGAGTGTACAGTGAGATTGGATGGGAAGGATATGGAGAATGTGAGTGAATTTAAGTACTTGGGCAGTGTGATGAGTAAGGATGGAAGTCTGGAGGGTGAAGTGCTCGAAAGGGTGCAGCAGGGAAGGAAGGTTGCTGGTTCGTTAAAAGCAGTGTTAAGAAACAGGGAAGTGAGCATGGAAGTGAAAAAGTTGTTACATGACAGTATTGTGATACCAACTCTGACATATGGAATTGAAGCTTGGACCCTGTTGGAAGGACAGAAGTCAAGAGTGAGAGCAGTGGAAATGAGTTAGTTGAGAGGAGCATGTGGAGTCACATGGAGAGACAGATTAACAAATGAGGAAGTGAAGGAGCGTTGTAGTGTGGTTGAGGATGTGATGGGAAGCGTTAGAAGAAGCACGTTAAGGTGGTTTGAACATGTGGAGAGGATGGAGAGTGAGAGACTGACGAGGAGAGTGTATGCGAGTGAGGTGGAGGGGGCGAGAGGGAGGGGGAGGCCGAGGATGAGATGGAGGGATGGAGTGGAGAGGTATATGAGAGACGGGGGTGTGAGTTGGGAGCGTGGTAGTGAAATGGCAGGGGACAGAGTGACATGGAGACGATTTGTTTGTGGCCACCCCGTGCGGGATTAAGGCGTCTGGCAATAGATAGATAGATAGACTTCTAAATCCTCATTCTCTGGTTACATTTTATTTACTTCATGCTTTGTGTCCCATATTTGAGTGCACAGGCTGTGAAAGAGGTGATTTTCTCAGTGATTACCATGTCTCTTACATACGTTCACTATCTAGTCAACTGGTGAACATTTTTGCCCCACACACATCTAAATCATAATTTTTCTGGTTACATTTTATTTACTTCATGCTTTGTGTCCCATATTTGAGTGCATAGGCTGTGAAAAGGTGATTTTCTCAGTAATAATCATGTCTGCCTTACTCACTTCAAAATCATCATTTTTGGGTTAAAATTCAATTAATTCATGCTTTATGCCAATTATTTATGTGATTGGGGTCTTAATTAAGTGCTCTGCATGTCCAGGAGGGAGGTAGGTAGGTAGGTAGGTGGTTTTCTGATTTAGGTTAGGTTAGGTTAGGGTCAAGAATGACCGGTGCTGTTGGTGAACAGTGAACACCTTTGTCATACCTAACTCTTTTTCTGGTAACAATTTATTTATTTGATGGTTTGTAACACATATTTTAGTGCATAAGCTATGAGAAATGATGATTTTCATAGTGATAGCCACGTCCGATACTTACTTACACTAACCTGCCAACTTGTGAACACCCCTGCTTTACTCACCTCAAATTCATCATTTTGGGGTTAAAATTCGATTAATTCATGCTTTGTGCCAGTTATTTATGTGAATGGGGTCTTAAGTGCTCTGCATGTCTGAGATGGAGGTAGGTAGGTGGTTTTCTGATTTAGGTTAGGTTAGGGTCAAGAATGACTAGTGCTGTTGGTGAACAGTGAACACCTTTGCCATACCTAACTCTTTTTCTGGTAACAGTTTATTTATTTGATGCTTTGTGTCCCATATTTTAGTGCATAAGATGTGAGAAATGATGATTTTCATAGTGATTGCCACGTCCAATACTTATTTACACTAAGCTGCTAACTCATGAACATCTATGCCTTACTTACCTCAAAATCATCATTTTGGGGTTAAAATTCAATGAATTCATGCTTTGTGTCCATTATTTAATGCATATGGTGTGAGAAAGGGTGATTTTCATAGTGATTTCCATGTCTGATACTTACTTACACTTGCTGGCAAGTTGTGAGCACCTATGCCTTACTCACCTGTAAATCATCATTTTTTGGTTAAAGTTCAGTTAATTCATGCTTTTTGTGCATTATTTATTTGAAAGGGGACTTAAATAAGTGCTATGCATGTTCGTTAGGGAGGTAGGTAGGTGATTTTCTGATTTAGGTTAGGTTAGGTTAGGGTCATGAATGACCAGTGCTGGAGCTTCAGGGCCAATGTCCGGACAAGACCAATATCCGGACATGACCAATGTCCGGATATGCCTTTGGATAATGGAGGGATTACTGTAAAAGCAAAAGTGTTGTCCAAATAACAGAATACTTTCAATCTGTGGAAGAATCCGCCGATCAACGCATCATCAGCTGGGTGTCGTATGTCACCAGGCGGGTAGCAGGAAAATGCATACAGCAAAACCTTGTTATAACGGACTTCAATAGACCAGAATTCGCTTTTATCGGACTCGAGGAGCTACTGGACTAAATTCCTATACAGTACTGTAATATCTCTACTATTCAGACGCCCAGTATTTGGATGCATCACTATTCGGACATCGTGGGCTGTCTGCCCCCCAAAATGCCCCCAAATTAGGAAAAATCCGATTTTTTTGGGACCGCGTCTGTTTGAATTTCCCGCGCACGCCAATAGGCTGTGTTTTCGCGCGTGGCGCCTGTCTGTCAGTCCCATTTCCCGCTCTGTTCCTGCCTCGTAAACACGCTTCAACAATGGCGGCCGAAGTGATTGGTTTTGTGGTGATACCCTACCTCCTGCAGGGCTTGATGCTGCTCTTCACCTTGTTCATCATGTGTGTGATGATGGCCCCGCCACCTGAGAAGAGGAAGAAAGTGGTTCTGACTCTGGAGAAGAAGAGGGAGGTATTGGAGAAGGTGGACGCCGGGTGGCCGACATCACGGATTCTTCGTGAATTCAACCTCCCTCGCTCCACCTTGTTTGATATCAAGAAGTCCCGAGGCAAACTACACCAGTACATGGCTGATTTCGCTTCGAAGACCAGACAAAACGTGGAGAGGAAGGTGATGTTTACTCCTAAGTATGCAGACATCGACCGTTCCACGCTCATCTGGTATCGACAACAACGTGCTGCTGGTGTGTTGATACATGGAACGGAGCTGAAAGCTGCTGCTGAGAAGTTTGCAAGGCTACACGACACCCTAGACTTCAAGGCATCTGAAGGTTGGCTCTTCGCGTTCAAGTTACGACACGGACTTATCAACCGTAAGACCCATGGCGAAGCTCTGGACGCTAACGACGAAGGAATAGAACAGTTTCGGCAGAAGGTGAATGGCTTGATTGATAGGGAGGGCCTCACTCTCGGTCAAGTCTACAACGCTGATGAAACTGGCTTATTTTATCGTTCAATACCCACAAACACTCTTGCAGAGGAGACGGAGAAGCGTGTACCTGGTCCAAAGCTCTCCAAGCAACGGGTGTCTGCTTTGTGCTGTGCAAATGCTAACGGCATGCACCGGCTTAAGCCCGTTATTGTAGGCCGTGCAAAGCAGCCTAGGTGCCTTCGTGGGTTAATGATGTCCTTCCTGTCGTGTGGTATCATTCTCTGAAGGCTTGGTTCACAACCAAGATCTTCAGCAATTGGTTCCACCAACACTTTGTCAAGGAGGTCATTCATCATCAGACGGAGACACTGAAAATCCCACGAGACCAGGTTACGGCCTCCCTCATTCTAGACAATGCACCTACGCATCCGTCTGAGAAGGAGTTGGTGGCTGAGAATGGCCGCATAAGATGTCTGTTTTTGCCACCTAATACGACTGCTCTCATCAAACCAATGGACCAGGGAGTGATTGTGGCAACGAAGAGGCTATACCGACGGAAGTTTTGGGACGAGGTGATGGTTGTGTATGAAGACGAGGACGATCATAGGGAAGGACTAGACATGTGAGGACAAAAAACTGTCGAAAACACTTCGCCGATACAACCTCAAGTCTGCCATTTACAACTGGGCCAGTGCATGGAAGGAAGTCTCTGTCAAGACTTTAGAAAATGGTTGGTCTCGGCTGCTTCATGGAAGTGACGTTGTGCATGATTTTCTAGGTTTTGACGTGGATGACCTCCATGCAAGGCTTCGTGTGGGTGGAGACAATGTGGATGTCGACGAAGTGCGTGAGTGGTTGGATGACGACGAGGGCGATCCTGGGTATCAGATCACGTCTGATACCAAGATTGCATCTACTGTTGCCGGTCCGAGTACCCAGCAGGAAGATTCCGACGAGGACAGCAATGATGATGCTGACTCCTCACGGCTTGCCACTACCCCAACCATCCCCAGCCTAAGCACACTCCAGGAACATGTGGAGTTCGTCTTTGACTACCTAGAACACCCAGACTGCGACAAGGAGATGGAGCCCTTGGGATTTGTGGGTGAAGTGCGAGTTTTCCGGCAGCGCATAATTAATCGTCAGAATCGTCATTGCTTGCGTCAATCCACCATTGACGGTTTTTTCAGGCTAGTCAACCCTGCCGTTGTCAACCCTTGCTCCACACCATCATCTCGCCAAGACAGGCCTTCTAGCTCCAAGCCACAGCCTAGCACTTCAGGCACGGCGGAGTCACCACTGGATGTTAGTTTGCTTTTATCTTCGGAGTCCTCTGCAGTGGATAGCGTATCACCACGTCCCACCAAGAGGCCTCTACGCTGCCTCCGTCAGCTCTTCTCGGACTCTGACTTAAATTCTCCAGAACTCGTCACTAGACCACACGGGAATTTACTGTTATGTACAGTGCAGTGAAGTGATGTGATCCCAGTTATGCAAAAGAAAACGTTGTGGAAAGTGCTGGTGAGAAGTGCTGGTGATTGTCAAGTGCAGCAGAAGTGCAAAGGTTTGAGAGGTGCAAGGTCTTCCTGTCAGAGTCTGAGATGATCGAGCGGGTTATACATCAGGACGTCGGCTTCTTTATCATAAGTACCCTAACTTCATTAGAATTCCTTGTTTTGTTCTTTCCATATCATTAATCTCATGCATAAACCGTGTGAAAGATGATTTCCATAATGATTTTCATGTCTAACCAGTTTTCAGCATGCTGTAAATGTGTTAAGAAATTACCCTAAATGTTAATCATAATTTCCTGCTTTCAATTTAATTTTTTCATGCATGGTTTTTAAGTGCACCAGCTATGAAAAAAGTGAATGCCTTTGATTTGTGTGCAAGAAGATTACTATAAAGATTTTCATGTCTGACCTGTTTTCATCATGCAGTAAATGTGTAAAAAAAATTACCCAAAATGTTAATCATAATTTCCTGCTTTCAATTTTATTTTTTCATTTATAGTTTTTAAGTGCACCAGCTATGA
>JAGKTI010007906.1:14210-35286 GCA_018397915.1 Birgus latro | reverse complement strand
TTGTGTAGACAAAGAGGTGGTTTGGACATGTGGAGAGGATGGGGGATAATAATTGGGTGCAGAAGGTGAGAAGTGTTAATATTGGGGGAGGGGTTGGGAGGGGTAGACCGAGAAAGACATGGGACGAGGTCATTAAGTGTGTCTTAAGTGTTAAGGGACTGAACAGGGAGGCTGCCAGGGATCGAGCAGCGTGGAGAGCTGCCATTAGGTGACCAAGGCCGACACATGCAAGCATGTTGGAGCCTTCAAAAATGAAACGATATCATTAATCTCATGCATAGACTGTGTGAAAGGTGATTTCCATAATGACTTTCATGTTTAACCTTTTTTCAGCATGCTGTAAATTGTTTCGTTTCGTTTTTGAAGGCTCCAACATGCTTGCATGCATCGGCCTTGGCCACCTAATGGCGGCTCTCCATGCTGCTCGATCTTTGACAGCCTCCCTGTTCAATCTTTTAACCCTGAGGTCACGCTTAATGACCTCATCCCATGTTTTTCTCGGTCTGCCCCTCCCAACCCCTCTCCCAATATTAACACTTCTCACCTTCTGCACCCAATTATCATCCCCCATCCTCTCTACATGTCCAAACTGCCTCAGCCTACCTCTCCTCATCACAACACCAATGCACTCCAGTCCCATCCTACCTCTCAACTCTTCGATCGTAAACCCAGCTCCCCCCAGGCCTTGCATGCAAGGACGCACTGCACATCCACCTAATCATTGTCATTTCTGTACGTTTAAGCCTGTGAATATCCTCTTCCTTTACTGCCCAGGTCTCACTGCCAGACACACCTAACACATGCTGCATACAAGAGCCCTTAGCACGTAAGGAGAGTCCTCTCAATGTCAGGAGAGGCAACTGCTCCCTGAACTTCTTCCAACCACTTCTCACCCTAGCAACCGAGCTAGCTCCAGCCCCACCTCCGGCACATAACATGTCTCCCAAATAATAAAACTCTTCCACACACTCAAGAGACTCACCAGCACGTTCAGTCCTTTCACACCTAACAATCTCCACCTGCTCTCCCCGACATGCCATACACATAAAATCAGCATTATCTGGCAGTCTACCTCTAATACCACTACATCTCTTGTGCACCCATTTATCACAAACATTGCACAAGATGGAATTACTTCTCACACCTTTGTGGCAAACTGCACATGGCCACTCTCCCTCTCCTCTGATTGTACCGCCACCAACCCTAGATATCATCACTTTTGTTTTATCTGCATTTACCCTTAAGCCCTTGTGCCTCATACCATCTCTCCATTTCTTAAATCTTTCCTCCGCCTCCTTTTCATTCTCTGCAATCAACACCAAATCATCAGCATACAACATCTCCCACGGGAGTCCATCTCTGAAGTCACGTGAGAGGGCTTCATGTACCATGATAAACAACAAGGGACTCAAAACTGACCCCTGATGCGCACCAACATTCACAGAAAACTGTCACTCAAAACTCCATTCACTCTTACCTGGGTGCGAGCACCCACGTACATGGCCATAACCACCCTAACCAGCCACTCTTCCAACCCTAGCTTTCTCATCGCCCACTTCACCATCTCTCTAGACCCCGTGTCAAAGGCCTTTTCCAGATCAACAAAAACAAAATACAATTCCCCTTTCTTTCCAATATGTTTTTCCTGAAGCTGTCGAACAATGAATATGGCATCAGTGGTCCCCCTGCCTGGCATAAACCCAAACTGCATCTCATCAATAATATTCACTCTTTCTCTAATCATACCTTCTAAAACTCTCTCCATTACTTTCATTATCTGATCTAAGAGCTTTATACCTCTGTAATATCCCCTTTCCAGGGCATCACCCTTCCCTTTGTACACATTTACAGTTACACTCTTCAGCCAATCATCTGGGGCAGCACACTTATATATAATCATATTTATCAGGTCAGCGACTAACCTCACCCCAGGATCTCCTGAGGCCTTCAATATTTCAGCAGTCAACCCAGACACACCTGCCGCCTTCCCCACCTGCATCCTGCCCATTGCCTCACTCACAGTAGCAGTGTCAATGAAAAGGCCAAGGGCCAAACACTGGATCACCTGGCTCCAAACCTTCCCTATCCCAATCAAACTCCTCATTCAACAACCGGCTATAATGCTCTCTCCATGCATCTTTAATATCCCCACTGTTTACCACTACCCTTCCTTCATCATTCTTCACACGCTGCTCACCTATAATGTCCCGATTATCCCTCTTCACCTGATTTGCCACCCTAAAAATCATATTTTTCCTATCCCCATAATTTAGATTATCAAGTAAAAATCTCTGTGACTCAGACTTTTTGTGGTAGGTGGTGGCGACCATCATCCACTCACTTGATGTAGTGCTGCCTACTTCTTCCTTAGCCTTTATCATTCTCTTTCTGAGCCTGCCCTCCTCTCTTCCTATTTCTCCCATCTTTCCTGTCACTTCTTATTGCTTTTCTTTCCTTTATAGGTGGCTTTACATTGAGTGACAAGCCAAATGGTTTCCTGTAAACCAAGAAACCATTTACAATGCTGGGTGGTAACCATATAACCAAACCATACGTGCTCCCTACGTGTCAACAAATGGGTTGGTGGAGGGTTAGTGCCCCTCCCTGTAAAACAAATAACTCAGAGTCAAATGGCCACCCCTTACGGGATTATGGCGTCTGGCAATAGATAGATAGATAGATAGACTCAGACTTCGCCCTGTATACCTCTCTTCTAGCCCTACGCTTGGAAGCCAAATACTCCTCCCTGTTACCACCCTTCTTCCATTCCCGGAAAAGCCTTCTTTTCTCCTTAACTGTGGCTTCTACACCCTCATCCCACCACCAAGTTACTTTATGTCTTGGTGGGCTTCTTGTCCAACTGCATATTGCATTGGTAACTCACAAGAGGTTGTTCTTAAGGGCTCTATACTGTTCATTAACGCCTCTATATACGGCTTCCTGTTTAGCCACCACTCTCCTCATCTCACTATAAAAGGCATCCCATACTGATTGGTTTCCCAGCTTCCATTCCTCCTAGGTACATATGTCCTCCTCATCACTTGTTCTTTAATCACCATGTCACAAATCAAAAGTTTGTGCTGCTGCACACACTCCTCGCTTCCTATAACTTTAACATCCCTCAGTAACTTCCTATCAACCCTCCTGACCAGAAAATAATCTATCTGACTGCTATTTGCCCCGGACTCGTACATAATCAAATGGCTCATTCTTTTTCTAAAATGTGTGCTGCAGACAATCATGTCCATAGCCTTCCCAAACTCGAGTATTCTTTCCCCTTCCGCATTCCTCACACCATATGCACATCCCCCATGGACTCCTTCATAACCTTGAGCTGCTGTAAAGTGGTAAAAAATTCCCTTAAATGTAAATCATAATTTCCTGTTATCAATTTATTTTTTCATGCATTGTTACCACTAGTATTAAAGTGCACAAGCTGTGAAAAAGGTGAATGCCAGTGATTTTCATGTCTGATACTTACTTTCAGCATGCTATACTCTGGTGAACACTTTTGCCATACCTAACTCTTATTGATCATTTTTCGGGTAACAATTTATTTATTTGATGCTTTGTATTCCATATTTTAGTGCATATAATGTGAGAAATTATGATTTTCACAGTGGCTGCCACGTCCGATACTTACTTAAACTAAGCTGCCAACTCAGTGAACACCTATGCCTTACTTACCTCAAATTCATCCTTTTTGGGTTAAAATTAAATGAATTCATGCTTTGTGTTCATTATTTTAGTGCATAGGATGTGAGAAAGGGTGATTTTCATGGTGATTTCCATGTCCGATACTTACACTGCTGGCAAGTTGTGAACACCAATGCCTTACTTACCTCAAAATCATTTTTTTTGGTTAAAATTCAATTAATTCACGTTTTGTGTGCATTATTTATGTGCAAGGGGACTTAAATAAGTGATATGCATGTCCGGTAGGGAGGTAGGTAGGTAGGTGGTTTTCTGATTTAGGTTAGGTTAGGGTCATGAATGACCGGTGTGGGAGCTTCAGGGCCACTATCCGGATACGACCACTTTCCGGTGTTGCATTTGGCTCTATTACATCGGATAGTGGGAAGATTTTCATCTGTGGAAACTTAAATCCGACGATGCAAAATCCGTGGATAAAAGGGTATACTGTATTATTATTATTTTTATTACTGTGTTATTAATATTCCATTCTCTTCTGTCTTTCTTTCCTTCATTCTTTCCTCGTACTTCTGCCTACGGGTGACTGTATACTCCCTCTTCTGTCTTTCTTTCTCTCATTCTTTCCTCTTCCTTCTGCTTGTGGGTAAATACACTGAGCGACAAGCCAAATGGTTCCCTGTACACCAGGAAACCATTTATTACGCTGGGTGGTAACCATATAACAAAATTTTGGTGCCTGGTGGTTTAGTGGGTAATTAAGACGCTCCAATCGGATTGAACCGATGAAGGTTTATATCCAAGGGATGACTGGGGTTTATTGCTCACGTAATGCCACTCAGGGATGAGTGAGGCTGGTCACTCTCATCTTAAATGTCAGGACCAACTTGGCTAGCCCTGGATTCGTACGCTCCTCATGGGGCGATGTAGGATTGGATGATGGATGGATGGAATATTATTATTATTATTATTATTATTATTATTATAATTATTATTATTTATTATTATTATTATTACAAGAATGTGCAAAAGAGCTAAGCAGTCCATTACATTTAATATTTAAAGAATCTCTAACATAAGGTAAATTACCTGATATTTGGAAAAAAACAAATAGACAAAATCCACTTAACTACCAACCAGTATTGCTGACCAGCACTGTTAGCAAGATTTTTAGGAAAACAGATACAAAGAATCTGGGTAAATCACCTGGAAAAACATAGAGGGAAAATCAAGTGTTACTAACCTATTAAGCAATTACAGTATTATAGATTTGTGGAAATAATACAAAAAAAAGAGATGGCTGGGTAGACAACATATATTTGGATTTCATGAATGCATTGGACAGAGTACCACACAAAAGACTTTTATGGAAACTGTACCATCAGGGAGGAATCCAAGGTAATCTGTACGATTAGATGCAAGATTATCCCAGTTAAAGGGAAATGAGAACAGTGCTTAGGGGAAATTACTCATCTTGGAGAGAAGTGACAAGTGGAGTTCAACAGGGCTCATTGGTGGGACATTATGTTTTCAGTATATATAAATGACATAGACAGCAACAGTGGAAATGGAAGCTGCCTAAATATGTTTGCTGATGACGCAAAAATACAAAGGAAAATTATAGACACAGACCCATGCATAGAACTACAAGAGGAATTAAATAAGCTTCATGAATGGAGCAATAAACGGCAAATGGAATTCAGTGTGGACAAATGTCATTTAATAAAATTTGGTATAAGTGAAAAAAGACCAGACTGGGACTATAAGTTAGGTAGTTCAACCCTGCACACATCAGAAAGGGAAAAGGATTTAGGAATGATTATCAATAACAGACTGTCACTGGCTGACCACATAAATGAAAAAGTAAAGAGCATGTACACACTGCTTGCTAATATGAGGGTAGCAGTTACATATATAAATGAAGACATGCTGAGAAAGATAACATCATTCATCAGACCAACTCTGGAGTATGCATCAGTAGTCTGGAATCTACATCTCATAAAACACATAGGTAAGGTTGAGAAGGTACAAAGGACCACTACAAGATAGGCACCAAGCATAACCCCTTAACTGCGGGGTTGACAGAGGCGGTTCCTGCCCGTACCGCGAGGGTAATTCGCGCTTATACTCACTTTTTAAAAATATTTGCCAAAAATCAGTTTTTTGTCCTAGAGTATTATAATTACATATGCATATGGCACATACCTTCAGCTTTCTCATGGGATGTTTTTTTTTTTTTTTCACTCTTTGACTACTGTATGGCTTGTGGAGACTTCTGAAGTTGGGTAACGAAGTCTCCAATTTACACTTCCCGACATCCCGTAATATGAATACCAATGCCTGATATTATCACTAGAAACACTAATCAATTATTTCCCTGGAGATTTGATCCATTGCCACCGACTGTCACGAGAGTGACGACCCGCGGTTAAGTGGTTAAGGGATCTAAGCTGTGAAGAAAGACTCAAAAAATTAAGCCTACCAACATTACAGGAGAGAAGGAAAAGAGGAGACATGATTATGTTATATAAATACATTACAGGAAAAGAGAATAGATATCAATGTGTAGAGAACCTATGGGGAAGTAACATTAAGAGGACACTGCAAGAAGCCGTACAAAATGACAGGGGATAAAGACATAAGGAAATTCAGTTTCCCAAACAGAGCAATTGATTAGTGAAATGCATTACCAAATGAATTGTGTGTGCCAACACTGTTCATAAATTTTTTAAGCATGTATGATAAAAATGGTTCAAAATATGGGACAGTACGAGCTTGACTCATTCCTGTAAAGGTACAATTAGGTAAGAACACACATGCACACACACTAATGAATGCTCGGAAAGATACATAAGCAGAAGTAGTGACATAGTAGTGATGGGAGATTTTAATTGTAAGGAAGTTTGCTGGGAAGATTGGTACACAGAAGTTGAAGAGGAGTAATGGGGAAGCAGAATGTAAAATATGGTAATGATTAACATTATGACACAGTAGACTAGAGAATACAAGATGCAGAGGAAATGAAGAACCCTCTTGACTGGATTTAGTACTAACAGAAAAACCGGACATCATTGACGAGCTGATATACAATTGCCCATAAGGAAAAAGTGACCACATTCTCGTAGAGTATATAATAAATGATGAAAGAGGTGTTGCAAGATCAGGCTCAAATAGAAGTGGATGATACAATTATGGTAAGCTGATTTCAGCAAGCTAAGAAAATACTTCACAGAAACTGATTGGAGAATTCTCAACAAGACAAGAGATACTTAAGAACAGTGGGGTTTTTATGGATATACAAGGATGGAGTTGAGAAATATGTACTGAAGTTGAAGATCAAGGAGAGAAACAAGAAGGAGTGGTTTAACAAGAGATGCAAAGAAGCAAGAATGAAGAGGGAAAAGCTTGGAGGGGATGGAGAAGATGGGGTTAAAACAATCTGTGGGAGAAATATAAGCTGGAAAGGAATTAATATGTAAGGATTCGAAGAGAAGAAAAAATGAAATTATGAGAAGAGTGTAGCAGACAAATGCAAGGATGAACTAAAGCTTGTCTACAGGCATGTAAATGGAAATTTTAAAAATGAGGAAGGGACATACAGACTAAAAGTAGATGGAGTCATTTACAAGGATCCAGGCACACAGGCTGAAGTGATGACCAAATGTTTTCAAACCGTTTTTACAAGAGTGAGTATAGCGAAAATAACAATAGACTAAAGGACCTAGTGCTGGATGAAATACAAGTAGATATACAGGATATAATGAAATTAATGGAAAAACAAGATGTTAGGAAAGCACCATGACCAGATGGAGTGTCTAACTGGATAATAAGGGAGTTGGAAAGGAACTAGCAGGAGGATACGTGACATTATTACGAGCTCACTAGGAAAGCGTGAAATCCCTCTGGATTGGAAAAGAGCAAATGCGGTCCTCATATACAAGGGAGGAAACAAAGAAGAGCCATTGTAGGCCGGTATCACTAACCAGTGTTGTTGCAAAAATTTGTGAGCTCATAGTCAAGGACCGATGGATCAAATACCTGGACGGAACTAATATAATAAGAGATCATCAATCTGGCTTCAGAAAAGGAAGGTCATGTACTACAAACCTACTAAGATTTTACTCAAGAGTGATAGACGGTACACAAGAGAGGAATGGTTGGATTGATTGTGTCTTTATGGATCTAAGCAAATCATTTGACTCGGTACCACACAAGAGATTGTTGTGGAAACTCGAACACATAGTAGGTCTAAAAGGAGCTTTGCTTAAGTGGTTGAAAGATTTTTTGAAGGATAGGGAGATGAGAACAGTCATAAAGGACCAGCAGTCAGAGTGGTGTGAAGTAATTAGTGGTTTACCTCAAGGGTCAGTTTCGTGCTAGTCATGTTCCTAGTTTATGTAAATGATATGGTGGAAGGAATAGACAGTTATATAAGTTTATCTGCAGATGATGCAAAGCTATTAAGGAAAATAAAAAAAAAGAGGAAGACTGTAAACAGCTGCAAATGGACTTTGATGAGATATCTGACTGGAGTGAAAGGTGGGAATGCAGTTTATTGCAAAGAAATGTAGAGTAATGGAATTTGGAAAGAATACAAAGAGACAGACAGGTCAATACAGAATGGGTAATGAAGGGATTAGTAAAACTAAAGAAGAAAAAGACTTAGGGATACTGTTTTCAGACAATCTTTCACTGGAAAATCACAATCAAGATCACCAGAGATGCATATAACCTTTTGAGAAACATAAGTGTTACGTTTACTTATCTGGACGAAGAGATGATGAAAAAGTTGATCCTGTCAATGATTCGCCCAAGGCTGGAATATGCAGCAGTGATATGGTCACCATATACAGAGAAGGACTGAAAGAATGCAAATGGCTGCAGCGAAGATGGTACCTGGCTTGAATTACCTTATGAGGAAAGACTGTTGAGATTAAATTTCCCAAACCTAGAAAAAATAAGAATAAGGGGAGATTTGATTATTGTGTACAGAGTAGCCAAGGGAATGGAGAAGCTTGATAGGGAGGACCTGCTATTGTGGGATGAAAGAGAAACGAGGGGTCACAGAAAAAAGTTGAAAATGACCACTTGCAAGAGAGACATCAAGAATACAGCTTCCCTTACAGAACTATTAAAGCATGGAATAACCTGGACAAAGAGATGTTATGTGCCAAGGGTATTCATGATTTCAGAACCAAGCTGGATGTTAGTAGATATGGAGACAGGATAGTATGAGCATAGCTCCTTTCCCATAAATCACAGCTAGGTAAATACAGAGAGAGAGAGAGAGAGAGAGAGAGAGAGAGAGAGAGAGAGAGAGAGAGAGAGAGAGAGAGAGAGAGAGAGAGAGAGAGAGAGAGAGAGACCTCTACAACTTTAATGGGCAGTTTTACTTTAATTTACCATAGATGTAAAACAGAGGGAGAGAGAGAATTTCTTTCATCTGACCAGTTAACAGCACTGTGATGTAAAGTCTGGCTGTCTATAGCCAGATGCCATAATCCTATAAGGGGTGGCTGTTTGATTATGAGTTAATTGTTTTACGGGGAGGGGCACTAACCCTCCACCAACCCAGTTGTTGACGCGCAGAGAACATGTATGGTTGGTTATTTGGTTTCCATCCAGTTTTGTAAATGGTTTCCTGGCTCACAGGAAACAAATTGGCTTGTCAGTCAATGTAAAGCCACCTGAAAAGGAAAGAAAAGTATTAAAAAGGGATGGGAAAGATGGGAAAAATAGGAAGAGAGGAGGGCAGACACAGAAAAAGAATGACAGAGGTGAAGGAAGAAGTAGGCAACACTACATTGAGTGGATGACAGTCGCCACTATCTACCACCAAGACACAGGTTAATCTCGTGCCCTCGTCTAACACCCCACACCCTTGTCAAAAGAATCATCTAGTGTTTTGCCAGGTGAAACTGATAATATCCTGGTGTACTGTATGTCAGTATTATGTTTTTGTTAGTAGTAGTAGTGGTATTTGTAACTCATTGAGCCTGATGGATTGCAGGCTGAAGATGCCCTTGTTTGGCAGTCCAGCATCCTCCATTTTAGGGTTAGGGAGGGAGTTGAGGAACTTGTACAAATAGATTGTGGGTTCATTCGGTCATATTAGTGCTTCTCCAGCCCTGTGTTGTCCCCGATTCTTCTTTATTTATTTGCTATTTATTTATTTATTTATTTATTTTTTTTTTTAGTGGGTAATTACGGTGCTCCAATTGGCTTGAGCCAGTGAAGGTTTATATCTAAGGGGTGGTTGGGGTTTATTGCTCACATAATGCCACTCAGGAATGAGTGAGGCTGGTCACTCTCATCTTAAATGTCAGGACCAACTTGCCCTGCCCTGGGCTCCTATGCTTCTCTGTGGGCCGACATAGGATTGGATGATGAATGGATGGATTTTTTAAAGAAATGGCACTCCCTCATAACTGACTCTTGTGAGTGCTTAAGGGAATGGGTGAAGTTAGAAGTTCTGAATTAAGTCCCTCTATTCACTTGACTGTGTGACTGTTCATTCTTAGTCCTATATCATATAACCTCAGAATGTGTAGTGGCCATCTTAATGACTAACCCAACTAGTGGTTCCTTGGGACAGAGAAGTGTTTATGATGATGATGATGATGATACTGATTGTGGAAACTATTTTCCCCTAGATTGAGACATCTTATGTGTAGTGGTTAAATTCTATCTATCTATCTATTGCCTGACGCCATAATCCCGTAAGGGGTGGCCATTTGAATTCGTAAGATTTAAATAGTTGTCCCCATTGAAGACAGAGGAAAATTCCAGAGAACTTTTATTGCTAGTTCAAGTGGTTTACTAACTCAGGGATTTGCTGTAGTTTCTGGTTAATAATCCTTATTATTAATAAATGCTACTGCGTTTAACCTTTATGGACCACTATATTGTAAATACAGTAATCCCTCCTCTACCCGACGTAATAGAGCCAAAGGCATGTCTGGACAGTGGTCTTGTCTGGATAGTGGCCCTGAAGCTCCAGCACTGGTCATTCATGACCCTAACCTAACCTAACCTAAATCAGAAAACCACCTACCTACCTCCCTACCGGACATGCATAGCACTTATTTATGTCCCCTTTCACATAAATAATGCACACAAAGCATGAATTAACTGAATTTTAAGCAAAAAATGATGATTTAGAGGTGAGTAAGGCATAGGTGCTCACAACTTGCCAGCAAGTGTAAGTATCAGACATGGAAATCACTATGAAAATCACCCTTTCTCACACCATATGCATTAAATAATGGACACAACGCATGAATTTATTGAATTTTAACCCAAAAATGATGATTTTGAGGTAAGTAAGGCATAGATGTTCATGAGTTGGCAGCTTAATGTAAATAAGTATCGGATGTGGCAATCAAGTATCGGATGTGGCAATCACTATGAAAATCATTATTTCTCACATCTTATGCACTAAAATATGGGATACAAAGCATCAAATAAATAAATTGTTACCAGAAAAAGAGTTAGGTACAGTATGGCAAAGGTGTTCGCTGTTCACCAACAGCACCGGTCATTCTTGACCCTAACCTAACCTAAATCAGAAAACCACCTACCTCCCTCCCTCCTGGACTTACATAGCACTTAATTAAGACCCCATTCACATGAATAATTGGCACAAAGCATGAATTAATCGAATTTTAACCCAAAAATGATGAATTTGAGGTAAGGCAGGGGTGTTCACGAGTTGGCAGCTTAGTGTAAGTAAGTATTGGACGTGGCTGTCACTATGAAAATCATCATCTCTCATATCTTATGCACTAAAATATAGGATACAAAGCATCAAATAAATAAACTGTTACCAGAAAAAGAGTTAGGTATGGCAAAGGTGTTCGCTGTTCTCCAACAGCACCGGTCATTCTTGACCCTAACCTAACTTATCCTAAATCAGAAAACCACCTACCTACCTCCCTCCTGGATATGCATAGCACTTAATTAAGACCCCACACACATAAATAATTGGCACAAAGCATGAATTAATCGAATTTTAACCCCAAAATGATGAATTTGAGGTGAGTAAGGCAGGGGGTGTTCACGAGTTGGCAGCTTAGTGTAAGTAAGTATCGAACGTAGCTATCACTATGAAAATCATCATTTCTCATATCTTATGCACTAAAATATGGGATACAAAGCATCAAATAAATAAATTGTTACCAGAAAAAGAGTTAGGTATGGCAAAGGTGTTCGCTGTTCACCAACAGCACCGGTCGTTCTTGACCATAACCTAACCTAACCTAAATCAGAAAACCACCTTCCTACCTCCCTCCTGGACATGCATAGCACTTAATTAAGACCCCATTCACATAAAGAATTGGCACAAAGCATGAATTAATCGAATTTTAACCCCAAAATAATGATTTTGAGGTGAGTAAGGCAGACATGATTATTACTGAGAAAATCACCTTTTCACAGCCTGTGCACTCAAATATGGGACACAAAGCATGAAGTAAATAAAATGTAACCAGAAAAATTATGATTTAGAGGTGTGTGGGGAAAAAATGTTCACCAGTTGACTAGATAGTGAATGTTTGTAAGAGACATGGTAATCACTGAGAAAATCACCTCTTTCACAGCCAGTGCAAAGAGTCATGGTAATCAGTGAGAAAATCACCTCTTTCACAGTGTGTGCACTCAAATATGGGACACAAAGCATGAAGTAAATAAAATGTAACCAGAGAATGAGGATTTAGAAGTGATTATGGAAAATATTTAGCAGTTGACAGTGTTTACGTACAGTCCATGATTGTTGTTTACCCCCATCTCTAAGGTTTTTACAGTGGTCATAATTGCTCTTGAAGCATGTCCAGTAATCCAGTGTTTAACTACACTTAATCCTTAGCTCTGTGATTTTTTATTATTTAAACAAGAACGAAAATACCGCAAACGATCGGACAGCCGTCCACTATTCACGGGAGTCGAGACAGAACTAGTAGGAAGGGGTTTGGGCGGGAAAGAAGCTAGTCGGCGTGCGCGGGGAATTCAAAATGACACGGTCGGAAGAAATCAGATTTTTTTCGGATTTTTCCGAATTTGGGGGCATTTTTGGGGTCGGACAGCCTACGATGTCCGAATAGTGATGCCTCCGGATAGTGGACGTCCGGATAGTTGAGAGATTACTGTGTAAATACTTAGGTTAGGAATATTCCACTGTACCTGAATGCACATGTCTAGTTGGTGACATGGAAAACGGAGGAAAATATCATACCTTAATGTACATGAAATGAAGATTTGATCTTATTGTTATTTGGAAATAAGATTGATTTGTGAAGTTGGACCTTCCTTGTAAATTTCATCAAGTCATTCATTGTATTTAGGTAATTGTAATTAAATAATACTTAGCATCTCTGAATATAATGAGGGAGAGAGATACACCGTTTCTCGGAGTCAGTTCCTGAAGTTCGTTCAAGCTGCAAGCTGTAAATAAGTTGCACCCTCACAACCCAACCAAGACTGCTAGCCCGCCGTCAACTGTAATTCCGACACTATCTAGCTATGTATCTGTAGAGATTAGGCCAAATTGAGGGGAACTAACTAGGATATAAGAAAATAATGGGTGAAGCAGGGCTGGTTATACTCGCCCATCTAAAGAGACCCTTATTAGTTTAACTTTGATGTTGATAAAAGACTAACTTCAAACCGAATGTATTTTTTGATAGTGGTAGGTGGGGACATTCACCATCCATTCATTCGATGTAATGCTGCTCTCGGGTGACTGCCCTTTCATCTCCTCCTTCCTCTTCTGTCTTTTTTCCTTCATTCTTTTGACTTCCTTCTGTCTGCAAGTGATTCTACACTGAGTGACAAACCAAATGGTTTCCTGTACCCAGGAAACCATTTATTACCCTGGGTGGTAACCACAGAACCAAATTATGGTACCTGGTAGTTCAGTGGGTAATTAGGCACCTCAGTTGGATTCAGCTGGTGCAGGTTTATATCCAAGGGGTGGTTGGGATTTATTGGCTCACGTTACACCACTCAGGGATGAGTGAGGCTGGTCACTCTCATCTTAAATGTCAGGACCAGCTTGCCTAGCCCCGGGCTGCTATGCTTTTCATGGGGCGGCACAGGATTAGATGATGGAAAAAAGAAAAAAATGACACGGATAACCCCTCCTCCCAATAATATTGTATTTATTTATTTACTTTTTGTAATGTAAACCACCAGTCATCACTGATATTTTTTTAATGGCACTGTAAATAAAAAGATATGCAATTTTTTCCTTAATATATAGATAGAAGCATCTTTCATTGGTATTTTGAGTGTACTGTACTGGGTAGGTGTTGGGGCTCGCTATCCACTCACCTGATGTTTTGCAACCTTCAGGTGTCTCTGCACAGTGACAAACTATATGCTGCTTACTACATTTGGTGGTAACCTTATAACCAAATGAGCTAAGGTGCTCCACCAGGATATGGCCCTTAAGGTTATCTGTCTAAGGTGTAGTTCAAGGTAGTAGTAGTAGTTCCCTAGGCAGTCTGGCCAGACAGCCCTAAGGAAGGCCATGGCAGAGACCGGGCTTTCCCACAGAGCTCTCAAGGAGTGTATGTTGTGTTGTTGGTGTAGGTGATTGTGTGCAGTGCAGTCTTCCATGATGTGCTTAATAGTGTGGGGTGCTGTGTTACATCCTGGACAGGCGTCAGCGACGGAGTCATCCAGCCTCTTCTGATAACTCAAGAGGGCTGGATGATGCCCACATCTCAGCCTGCCCTGGTGGACCCAGTCCTCACGGGGGAGACAGGATTCAGAAGGATGGATATCAGGAGGCCGTGCATGCAGCTGTGTGTTGTCTTTGAGTGACTGAATGGAACGGCGAGTGATTTGAGTATGAATATGCTTCTGGAAGCTGGTCTGAGGCAGGCAGGGGGGAAGAGATGATAGTATTTGTGTATGATATCATGTGCTGGGTGTTGTTTTGATGTTCCTTGGTGTGTGTGGATGTGCTGCCATGTAGTGTAGTGGATGTTGTGGGTTTGTGGAGGCTGCAGCGAGAGTTTGGGTGCCTCTCATGTCTAGATAATCCTTGACTTTGAGGACTTTGGTTTCTTGGTGTAGGTGGTCTGCAGGTGTAGTAGCTGTGCAGCCTGTGATTATTTTTAGGGCCTTGTTTTGTATAGTCTGAAGAGTGTTGTAGTTCTTTTTAGTGAGGTTAGGAGCCCAAGCAGGGCTTGCATAATTCATCACTGAACGTATACATTGTTTGTATACTGTGGTAGTGGTTTCTTTGTTGTGTCCAAATGTTGTATGGGCAAGTGACTTCAAGGCATTGAGTCTAGGTGTTAATTTATTTTTAATGTTTGTGATGTGTTGTTTAAATGACATTGATGTATTGTATGTTACACCAAGGATTTTGGGTGTGCGTGTGTGTGGTAGGGGAGTGTTGTCTATGGTGAGGTGTGGAATGTGACTGTGTTCTGCTGTCCAGTTTGTGAGAAGGGTCACTGTAGATTTGGCTGGGGCTGTTTTGAGTCTGTGGTGAACCATTCATGTAGTGTGTTGAGATAAGGTTGGAGGATTTGTGTGGCTGTGTTTGCATTTTGGTGTGTGCATGTAAGTGTTATGTTGTCTGCATAGGAAGCTGTGTGTATTTGTTGTGTGTGGGGTGTGGGTATGTCATGCATGTATAAGTTGAATAGTGTAGGAGACAAGACAGATCCTTGGGGGACACCATTTGTGAAGTTTCTGATGTTCGAGGACTGACCAGCAAAAGTTACATGTGCATATCTCCCTGCCAAGTAGTTTGCTAGCCATCTTTTTGTGTTATTGTGCATGTTTGTGGTGGCGACCATCATCCACTCACTTGATGTAGTGCTGCCTACTTCTTCCTTAGCCTTTATCATTCTTTTTCTGTGCCTGCCCTCCTTTCTTCCTATTTCTCCTATATTTCCTGTCACTTCTTACTGCTTTTCTTTCCTTTACAGGTGGCATTACATTGAGTGACAAGCCAAATGGTTTCCTGTAAACCAAGAAACCATTTACAACGCTGGGTGGTAACCATATAACCAAACCATATGTGCTCCCTACGTGTCAACAAGTGGGTTGGTGGAGGGTTAGTGCCCCTCCCCGTAAAAAAAAAATAACTCAAAGTCAAATGGCCACCCTTACGGGATTATGGTGTCTGCCAATAGATAGATAGTGCATGTTTGTGTTGAATATTTTGTTTGTGAGGTTGTGGCGGGGAATGGAATCAAAAGCTTTACTAATGTCTAGTGTAGCAAGGAGTGTTCTATGTGGTGGCCTAGTTGAATTCATGCTATCAAAAACTCTCTGTGTGAAGTCTGTAAGAAGAGTGTTTGTGGAGTGTAGTGGCCTAAAACTATGTTGTGATGGGGCTAGGGGGGTGTGAAGTGTAACTAGTTGTAGTACCAGCCTTTCAGTGACTTTGGAGGGGGTGCAGAGGAGTGTGATTGGGCGGTGTGAGGAAGGTAATGTGGGGTCTTCGTTGGGTTTGGGGATAGTGATGATAATGCCATGCTTCCAGATGTTGGGTATTATGTTGTGTGAGTAGCTGTAGTTTGATATGTTGGTAAGTGCAGCCTTGTGGTCCAATGTGTTTAAGGTGTATGTTGCTTATGTTGTCTGGTCCACAGGCAGATGAGTGTTTGAGGTTGCTGATGATGTGCTTCATTTGGTCGTAAGTGAAAGGCGTGAAGTCTGAACTGTCTCTTACGTCGGATGATACGTCGGTTGTCACGATGAGGGTTTAGATGGCTGACATGTGAAAAGTGATTGATGAGAGTGTTTGGTTGTTGTTTGTTTGAAGGAATGGTGTCTGTTGTTGTGATGGCAGCGTGTGATTGTGTAGTGTTGCTGTTGGAGAGTGTGATGCTGTTTAGTGTTTTGTAGAGTTTGCTGGTGTTTGTTTTGTGATCTAGTGTTTGGAGATACTTATTCCAATTTAGTGTTTGCTGTTCTGATATTTTATTGTTTATTTGAGTGTTGAGTTCTTGTATTTGTTGTATGGTATCATGCGTATGTGGTGTTCGGGAGTGTCGTAGTGTGTCCCGTTGTCTGGTGAGGCCTTGAATTTCTGGTGTGAAATTGGGGTTGTGTCTTTTTCTGTTATTGATAATACTGTACAGTGATTTTTGGCCGAATGACTGGTCATTCTCGGGACTGAGGAGCCTAGCATTGGACTCCTGCAGTCCTAATGTGAGTGAGGGCGATGTGGATGATAGCCTGATAATGATTGTATCGCGCTCTAAGCTTTGCTATGGAAGACACACACTGTATTTAATTAGAGATGTCTGTAGCTTTGTAAAGGTATGTGTTCTGCATTATAATGTTTTTGCACTATGGAAACAGATTTGTGAGATTTAATACAAGTTTTGTGAATGTGATCATGTCAAAGAGTAAAGAGTGAAGTTTTGATTGTTGGGAGAAAAAGTGGTTGTAGTGTGCTGAATGGAGAGACGATGTGGTGTAATAGCCTTCACAGTGCATAGTGTCATGTTTGCCTGATGCACAGTGTTGCCCATCACATTTATGCTGTTGACACTCAGCTTTCTGTGAAGGTAACAAAAATTGCTGGTAGTAAGATAAAAAGTAAACACGTGGTGGAAGATATGAAGATCGAGATAGTTAACCTCTTTGCCACGATGACGTACCCTTTACAGTACGTCATTTCTAGGCAATGGGAGCGTATGAAGACATACCCAGGATGTTAAAAGCCAGTGCTTTACTATGGGGATAGCAGAGGGCTGTCTAAAGCTTCCTAGCTCCTCCTCCTTCCTCTCAGATATAGTACTGTACTGGTGGGAAGATATGCTCGTGGTGAAGTGGTTAAAGGGTTAAGCTTGTGGCAAAGGGGTTAAGAGGAAACAAGCTAAATGGTGGTAAAACTGAGATCATCATCATCCAAGGAAATAGAAGAAGCCATAATGCAGAGAACTTGTTGATCCTTGCTATTGGTGAATTACAGTTTGTCCAGCAGCTGCTGTTCAAAACTTGGGTTTACTTTGCTTCAGAATTAGATTACAAGGAGCACTTTAAACATATTATTAAAAGGTGTAATCTACACATCAGTAATATCTAATTTGTGAGACAGTTTATGAAAGATGTTGTTTCTTGGTATTAGTTCACTGTTATCCTGTCTGCTGTTGATTATTGCAATACTCTAGTCATTGATCTCCCAAATTATCAGTTGAAAGATTCAGTCAGTCCTGAGTAGAGCTGCAAGACTCATTTTTGTTCATCCACCAAGAGCCCCCACAACCTATTTCAATATCGACTAGCATTGATTATTGATTAAAGTCAGAATAGAATTTAAATTTTGTCATATGATTTTCAAGGTTCTTAGGTTTAGTGAACCTGAGTATCTTGCTGACATAGTGAAACATCACCAACTTGTTCTGGTGCAGTACTGCGGAGCAGCAATGATGCTTTGAGCCTTGAAGAGCCATGAGCTGTCTGGTAGTCATCTTTCTCTGAGCAGTCATTTCCTTATGTGCAGAGGCGGTACAATAAGCTGCTCTTATGTATGAGGCAGCTTACTTCTGTAATTTCCTTTAAGGGGCAACTTAAGCTTTTATTCTTCCTGAATGTTACGATGTTGAAAGGGGTGTGATGACAAGGCAGCTTTTTTAAGCATTAGTGAATTCCTATTGGAAGAATTGGTGCTTTTGAATAATAAAGAACCTTATTATGGTACTGATGATGATGATTACAGTTATTATTATTAATTATTATTGTTATTAAAGTAGTAATAGTAGTTGTACCTTGGAGCAATAAAAGAAGAGATTAATGTGTAAAGATAGTGGAGAGTAGAGTGACTTTTGGAAGAAAAGAGGCTGATCTGTGAAGGCCTTGATACAAAAGAGAGGACTGTGTACAGAGACTTCAAAAAATTTCCTGAAGGTTTATTAGGATACCTGTATTGAAGAGACTCTTTGGTATTACAGACTTTAGAGTAAAATGTTAGATTAATTGAATTGGACTGCCACGGAACAGGTTGCACCTGTTGTATAAGGTAATAAATGAGATTAGTATAAGGTGCGAGATAAGGAAGTTTGTTATCTGTGGTTAGAAATGGGTGTGCATAGATGGTGTGTTGATTTAGAGAATGCAAAAAATGATATACAGATGGCTTTAAATATGAGTGAGGTGCGGGCAAGATTGTGAAGACTGGATAATGAGTTAATGAGTGTGCGACCCATATCACCGACCACTTACTGGTAGCTCTCTTGGTTTTGTGTTCTTTTTTTTCTGTGTATGGTTCTTATCAACCTTATATTTTTCTGTGAGAAGTACAGTTAGGATAATAATAAGTGATGATACATTTATTACAAGTGACCACTCCATACGTAACCTAACCACACCTGTGGTAAGCTGTGTGGTTGTTTAAACTTTTCAGTCACTGAGTCAGTTATGAATATTTTGTCAGTAGACATCATTCATGAATTACTTTATATGCCTGTGAGGTAGAAACAAGATTCTGGGGGCTTTGAATGAGTGTCTGTCCCTTTTGACTGGGCATAGTCTTCTTACTTTATGCAGTTTCATCCTTTATCTCTCCTTGTTTTCTGAACCTTATTTCATCCCATCCATAAGTTGATAAAAAAGGTCCGGATGATGATTATTATTTATAATGTCAGTCATTGTTTATCAGTTACTGTACTAATGGTTGTTTACCAACAGTGGCGAGGGTTCACACCAGTCTGGGAATAGTGAGGACCGCACGCCATCCGCCATGGCTCGGGCAGTGACAGTGCATGTGGACACCAACAGAGTCATGTACTTTGCCTGAGTTCTCTATTGGGGTTTACCAAAGGACACTTCATATGGGCATGGCTTCTCGTCGACTGATCTGCCCCCCATGTTCATCACTTTGGACCCTTCTGTGATCAAGTATTGTAATTTTTTCTTTATTAAGAGGAGCACTTGAACTACGTTGAATAATGGTATTGCTGTAAGAAAATCCAGTTCGTAAAGTGCTTGTACAGTAGTGTATTTCAATCTCCATAGTCTGGACTAACTGCTACCAGCACCACCACCACAGTTTTACAGATATATTTCACTAGCTAGTACCGTGATAGCTCAGTGGATTACAAGAGCAGCCTTTAAATGGCCTTTTGTGGCATTTCTTGGATTTTTTTTTTTCGATTGATTTCATATGAATCAGAGCAGTTGTTAAATATCTCCTACTATGGTGTTGAGTGCTTCTTTAAGTGTACCATTGCCTACCCAAGTACATTAGGGAATTTCCTAAGAAGGAAACATGGCATGGTTTTGTTTCTGATGACTTCTGGTTTGTGATTCCTGGAGTAGTCTGGTGTATAAAGGTGAGTGAAAGGTTTTGACACAGTACCTGCTATTGGACCTCATGCCAGGGGTGTCCACCATTTACATCTAAGAGAGTAAAACTGTGCTCATGCACCACTTACTGGTAATGCTTTATGACAATACTAGCATTATTGCATTTGCACTTTTAATTATTTTATTGTTACATAATTTTTCAATCTTGTACGTCTCTTTCAGCCAGCTACTTATTGTTAGGGTAATTCACAGTGTTTATCCATAATAGCCATTTTCCACTGTCATTTTGATTTTTTTTGTAGAAATGTTACATTTGTTCAGATTAATTTTGTAAGCATATTGATAGTCTAATAATACATGGGATGACCAGAGCTGCTGTGACAGGTATTTTAACCAGGATAAAACCAATTGCAGTCATACTCATACTGCCAAGATTATGTTTTATTAATTTTTATATTAATGGAGGGGCAAAGCTCCGTTAATCACATGAGTACCTTAATGTGGGGGCAGTGCTGTTTTTTCCAGGGCTTGGGGTCAGCCTACTGCACTGGCAAGGCACCTACAGTTACAAGTATGTTGTTCAGCTTCTCAGTTTTGATAGATCATATCATGATAATTTCTGTGGTGTTTTGATGAATTGTGATCTGTTCAATGCAAGACCTTACTTATTCCCCTTGCTCTGGTGGTGGGTGAGCACTCCCTCACATGTATCTCCTAGTCTTGGGCCAGAACTGCTGAGTCACTCTGTCAGGTTTTATGTAGGTCTGAAAAATTTGTAATTATATACTGAATCTGGTAAGTCTTTTCATTGGGTTAACATGTTGTGAGTGTTGTTGGTGTTTTGTACAAGTATAAAATGTTCACATTCTGAAATAGTGTGAGCAGCCTGGACACAGGTGCCATATAGTGGTAGTTGGTGTAGAATGCAGCTATGGACAAATGGCAGTAATGTGGCAACTTGACATTTGGTGCCCACCCTCAGTCTTCCTCGCTGTAGTTCTCACATGTTTACACATATATTTACCTGGTGTGCACACACACACACACACACACACACACACACACACACACACACACACACACATACACACACACACACACACACACACACACACACACACACACACACACAGAATACACCACAGAAACC
>JAGKTI010007906.1:0-14110 GCA_018397915.1 Birgus latro | reverse complement strand
CACACACACACACACACACACACACACACACACACACACACACACACACACACATTAGCAGGTAGCAGGCAATTATCAAAGTTTAAATATTTTATATATGTATTATTTCAAAAAGTCAGCCATTCCAAGTTGTACATCACATGTGCAACTACAGTTTATGTATGTGAGCTAAAATATTCATGCACTCAATGGTTGATAGTGATCACTGATCAAACATCTCTTTACCAAGACTCATAATTTTACAGTTGAATTAAATTGTAGTGTTACAGTGCAGCGTGTTTGAATCGTGTCCTAATTTGTCAGGTGATGACAAATTTAAATATATTCCATCCAGATTCAGTGGTGATGGATAGACAGAATTTATTGCAGTATAGGAATTAATGTTAAAGTGTGCTTTTAGATCACTGAAAGATAATGTGGTTGATGGATTTTGTACTGAATAAAAAATTTGCTAGTTTGCGGATGTAGCATGAGTGACGTGCATCCACACAAGACTTGTAGAAAGTCCTTACTGTGTTCATTAAAAATATTTCGTCCAGGTATTTTGGGGCTTACGGCTTTTGTAATATTTTTTTTTAACCCTGTGCCAGACCGCATAGTCCAGTGATTATCATCAGTGCTGAAACAAATGGTCAGAAGAGGGGACATCACATTGTAAGGCATTTTATAAGATGCCTCAAATGAAATGTATTATGATGTGTGCATCTATTGTGTATACTGTATTACTGGTTTCCATTAACTAATAATAGGATCAGATACAAGTTCAGCATGTATGATGCATCAGTTTCCGTGGCATACCAAGCTTAAGTGGCCCCATTTACCAGAATCCGAATGCTGTATTTTGTTGAAAGTTTCTTGTGTTTAGTTAGATATGAATTGCCTTGGTCACATACTCCCAAAAGTTGCCATTTCTCACCTGATAATAGAATACATTGAAAGTCGGTCAACTAAACTACTTTCTTTTAAGTGCTTCAGGTGTCACTGTAGTCACAAGTATAGCAGTATTAACATGTTTACTCAGTACAGTGAGGAAAAGTTGCCCCATTATGACAAGTAAAAGGAAATCACCAAAACCATCTCATTTCCTGGACCAACCTTGTTCTTAGCTGTATCCATCGATGTTCATGCTCTATCATTATTTGAATGAAATAAAAAAATCATATCCATATATCTACAGTATATAAAATTAATGTAAAGTAGTTTGATTGTAAGATATTAGTAGACCTCAGGTGCAGGTCGCATGCAATGTTGCATTCATCCCACAATTGAGGGACTTTCAGAGTTTCGTCTGCTACCTAGCTGGCAAGGTTGGTATGGAAACATTAGCATACTGTCTCATTTCCAGGACAAATATTTCTCTTTGCTCAAACACCAGTTAATCTCCCTGATTCATATTCTTTCCTTACTACAGTATTTCAATATGTGAAATATGTACATTCATATTTCTGTATACAACAGTAATATAAAGCCATTTGAATGCAAAATATTAGTACAGATCAATTTAAGATCGTCTGCATTGGCCTCATGCACCAGTGTTAGGTTTCTTTGGCACCTGTGATTTTGACCCATGATTTTGTCTTTCCACATCTCTGGTTTTGAAAAATATACATTTTTCGTAAGTATTATTCAGTACATTCACTTCAACATTTACCAGATGAAGCATTAATCTGTTTGAGAACTACATAATAGGCATTTCAATATACATGCAGTGAGACTTTTATGTGATGAGTGCTATCGCATCACTGGTTGTTTGATGTATTTTAGTAACTGTTCTGCACTATTTTTCTTAGTAAATTATGTCTAGTCTAGAAAACTGGTATAATAACTAATGATTACATTATTGCAGAATTTATTTACTGTTCACCAGTAAATATCATGGAAGGGATTTTAGAAAGTATATAGCTGTGAAGAGGTGACCAACTTCAATTGAGTTACCAGGTAAGCATTGGCAACGTTTGGGAGTTTGTGGCCAAGGGAACTGTGTGAGCTACACATAATCAGGGATGTGATTATTATTATTTTTTTTTTATTGTTAGCATATAAATTGAGTTAGAGAATTGGACCATACAAATTATTGGTAGTGGACTTTACCTTTAGGTATTTATTAAGAATGTGCTTTTGTAAAAGATATCTATGGCTGTATTTCAGTGGGCTAGGAGGTTCTATAGCACCTCGTTGTTACCAGTTTGTTTTTGTATATTGCACAATAATTTTATGTTAATGGACTTTTTTAGTGTTCAAAACTAGAAATCTAAAATATTGTACAAGACCGTATCAAGTGTAACATACATACACTTCATGGTCTGCTGGATTAACCCCTTAACCGCGGGGTTGACAGAGGCGGTTCCTGCCCTTACCATGGGGGTAATTCGCGCTCCGACTCACTTTTTAAAAATATTTGCCAAAAATCAGTTTTTTGCCCTATAGTATTATAATTAATTACATATGCATATGGCACATACCTTCAGCTTTCTCATGAGATGTTTTTTTAGCACTCATTGACTACCATATGACTTGTGGAGACTTCTGAAGTTGGGTAACGAAGTCTCCAATTAACACTTCCCGACGGCCCGTAATATGAATACCAATGCCTGATATTATTACCAGAAACACTAATCAATTATTTCCCAGTAGGTTTGATCCATTGCCACCAACCGTCACAATAGTAACGACCCGCGGTTAAGTGGTTAAGGCACTCAAACATGGTATGGTTCGTAAAGATTTACAGCCAAGGAGTGGATGAGGTTTATTACTCATATAATGCCACTCAGGTGAACAAGTGGCCACCCTCACCTTAAATATCAGACTGAGTACCTTGACGTCAAGCCCCAAAGCTCCTCATGGGAAAATAAAGGTTTGGATGATAAAACAGAAAGAATACATGACAGAGAAAAAGATGGTAGGGTATAATATAAATAAGACATGGGAGAAAAAGGTGATAGGGTGATAGGTAGATACCAGTATAATGGAACTTGATACTTGGGACTAGGAATTCATTATTTAATTCAGTTCAACATAAAGAACACATGACAAAGAAAAGGATGGTATGGGAACCTCTCAGCCCATGAGTTTAAAACCTGAGTCACATCCTTGATAAGTTGCAAGTGGCCCTATGCACACCCTGGCATTCTTTCCTTCTTGTTGATATTGCTGATGAGGTTTGGCATGTGGTTGTTACTGTGCTCTTTGTTATAGTGGGATGGTGACTAAGGCATCAGGTAGTTTTTACTCAATTCGGGGTGTTAGATTGCAGTTCAATTATGTTTTTAGTTTTGGGGTTGACCAAAGATTATGGATGCAGGTGTACATTATTTTTTGACTTTAAATCTTTACATATTAACAGTTTCTCTTTATTAGGACTAGGCATTAATACTGTAGTGTAGCATTTATATAGTGTTAAGGACTAATCATGGGTGAAACACAACAAGGCAAATCTGTCACAAATTAGACAGCTGGTTTCAAGCTTTGTCCGAGGTGAAAATGCAGAGATATATTTTACATCGATAGTGGAATATGTACAAGTGATAAAATAGATCATCATGTAAAACTAAGGTAGGGAGAGCTTTGTGGCAGTTATTCTCTGTGTACATTTCTTTTACACTGACATGTCATAAATTGCAGTATAAAGAGGTAGAATGAAAATTGAATACCAAAATATGAAACTGTATAAATATTTATATATATAAATATATTTAAAGTATTGAGTCATTTCGGAGGTGTGGAATAGAGTAGGTGTTAGAGTGAAGGAGAGCAGCAGCTGGAGTGACCCAGTGTTGCTACATATTAGACTGCTACTGCAGTGCCATTTTCTCTCGTCGCTTCTTATTGTAGGAAGGCCCCGCCACCCCTCGCTCGTCCTTTTTGCAGTTATGTATGTATGTGTATGACAGGCACCGCACCAGCTTTGTCTCGTTCAAGGATAATTTTTATATGGTATCTCATTATTCAAGGTGTTGTAGCTGTATTTTCATAAATGGCATACCATTGCAGAAATTGAAAAATTTGCATTTGTCATTAACATTCCATGTTTTAGGCATTGACACAGATTAATACCAGAAGGGGGGTTTATGGATTATCCTGTTATATGTATCTGAGCATTTTAAAGTAGAAGAAAGATTACAGTAATACAAGAGGGAATACCTAGGGCTAAATTAAGTAGTACTTCTCCAGAAGTGTTTGAAATTGATAGTATGAGAATACAGACTACATATATTTTTGTTGCATTTGAGGGCATCACTTGTTATTTTAAGGTGCAGATATACATGCATACATTTGAACAAATAATATGTTGAAACCAGCCTTAATGCTCAATTTTTTATAGGTAATGTTTACAGTCTGACATAAGCACAAAACTAATGAGTTCAGCTTTCAGCATGTAGTCACTGTACTGGTTACTGATTATCTTCTACCTTCATCAGTAATTTTCTTATATTCTTGTGTTTCACACCAGGGCTGAGTTTTGACACACACATATCAGTAATTTTTTGAGGGGTGATATACAGTATATATATGTAGAGCTATATATACAGTCTAGTTTTGTTTTTGCAGTCAGTAGATTATATTTAGCTTTTCATTCTGTGCATTAGTCCTGCCCAACTCCAAGTATGTAAAATAATTTCTTAAATTTCACTTACTAGTACTCATGTAATAGATGTTGTAATGTGCAGTTCAGTGGTTTTTATTGTAAACTCATGCTTGACTAGCAAATTTCTCAAATGATGTCAGTGTCACACTAGCTCCTTGAATCTGATGATGTCTCATGTAGTTTGTTCTTGCTGTGACCAGACGGTATTTTTAAGCTGTAGAAAAGGCCTCTCATACTGAAGGGGTTAATGAAGACTATGTCTAATCCCTCCAGTTTTAAAAGTTTATCTTAAAGTGAACCATGTCGTCTAGAGATAGCAAGAATAAACTGGAAAATAGATGTCACTGTTGGAAGGGGTTAGAATGTGGTTATGTAAATGCTTTTAGTGTTTTTGCAAGCATTTTTTATTACCTTTTCATTTTGTGCGTGTGGATGTGAAATAGCATTAAAAGTTTCAGGGCAACTTTGTCTGGATAAAAGATCCAAAATAATTCGTAGATACCAAGACATTCTGTAAATCTCATTGAAAGTGTTAACCCCTTCACTCCAATGATGTATTTTTCATTTAATTCTTGCTATGGTACTTGCAGACAACATTATTCAGCTCTGGAAATGCCTCTTATATTCAAGGGGATTAATTCATTGTGAAGAGTCAGTCGTTAGATGAATAGAACCGAAGATAGGAAGAATAAAGTGAAAATATACTTGGACTGAAAGTATTTTGAAAACCTAGGTGTGTGATGGCAGGACAGCCCTCTTGGAGCCCCTATAAAATGCAGCCAGTGGCATTGAGAGAGCAGTGTATGTATTTTTTTTGAGGGAATCAGAATGGGTCACATAATCCTGTTGTAGCTTACCATCTGGAATTGGGTAAATTGTTTTATATTTATGTTGCTGATGTTGCAGCCTACTTTATCTCACTTGTTTTAAGTAAATTGTTCTATCATTTTTTCTTCTTCATTATTAATATTAAATTGCATTTTTTATGTATTTGCTTTTGGGCATGTTTTACTGAGTAGTAGAGTTGTACCAAGAAATACAGTTTATGCTAAAAAATATCTGCCAATTTGTTCACTGTCATCCATACTTATTATACAGTGGTTTTGTGTGGTCAGTAATCTCAGTCCTTAATCCTCAGGCAAAGAATAAGTCTTTGATCAAAAGTAGCCTCATTAGTTTCCATTGCTACAGTATGTACAGCCAGTCATCCTCGTATGTCGGGGATGTGTTCCAAATATTACAACCCTTTTCATACAACCAGTGCTGTAGATTAGGGTAAATGGCTAAAATGGCCACTAAGTAATTCCTCACTTAGCACTGTAGGTATGTTTCCCAAAATACTGTTAGTTGTGAACTGCTTTTAATGAGGGTTACATTCCAGCAGGAAATAGTATCATCTCAAAGTTTAAAATCATATTCAGGACAGCAGCTAGGTATGAAAATGGGACTGGGTGTATGAGTGTATGTTAAATCTCATAGTTTAAAGAAAGCAGTGATATATTAAGTTAAATGCAGCTATGGGCTATTTCAGACCCGGACTGTTTACTGCACGTCCTGAGCATTTATTAATAAGTGATGGCATGTTAAGTGATAATTGTTCCTCGGTCAGTGAACAGCTTCATAATGAAAAAATCTCTTTGCAGTGTTGGGTTTGCTGTCATCTCCCCTGAGTCTTCCTTTTCCAATCCCCTTCCTTGTGTTGCGGGTGTTCTCATGGTGAAATTTTATGCTGTTCTTTTCGCGAAGTCTCTGTTTTAATCCTCTTCCTCCTTTTTTGTTATCTTCTCCGTGTCTCACAGTGCGCTTTCATCTCTACAGACCACCACTTCTCATCCCCTTGTCACCCAAGTTCAAGAGTGGCACTTTCGTTTTTCTGTGTGTAAAAAGTTAGTTCAATTCTGTTGGGTCCCTAGTCATGTTGGGGTCACTGGTAATGAACATGCCGACTCACTGGCTTGTTCTGTGTTCTGCTGCTCTTTCTCTCACATCTTCTCCTCAACCCATTCATTCTGTTGGTTGTTTTCCTATTCTTTCTCTTCTCTTCTGTGACCTCTGGCAAACTTCCTTGGATTCCCATGTCACCAGCAAGCTTCATATCGTAACCTTCTGTTCATCTTTGGCCTTTTTCAACACACCCCAATCATAAATAGGAGACTGTACTTGCTTGTCTTCATTTGGGTCATACCTGCTTCACTCATGGCCACTTAATGAGTGATTACTGTCTGCTACTTTGTTCACGTAGTAACCGCCGCTTGACTGACTGCCACCTTCTTCTTGACTGCCTGTCAACCCTTCGCAACCATCTCGGTACTTTCCCCTCCTCATTATCTCGTCCCTTGTTGCTTGCTGATTTTCTTGGTGATTCTTCTACTTTTTCTGTTTTGAATGTTATTACTCTTCTTTCTGTTCTGCATGCCCTGCATTTAATTGTCCTCTGTTCTTTGCTGCTTTAGTGCCACATAGCCTCTCTAGGGTTGGTGTTAGTATTTCACACAGTTCATTCATTATAATGAAAAACGTGTTAAGTATAGGTATCAGTGAAACCTGAATGGCCAATGATTTTAAAATATACTACATACCAATAGGAAAATCTGAATGTCAGAAAATGCAGTGTTAGAGGATTTTCTGTGTTGATCTGTAATATACTATCTGATAAATGGAAAACTTGAAACAGAGCATTGTTGATCATAAGCAGCTTCACCACTTTCTTTTGGTCATCGTCATCATCCTGAGTTATTTTCTTACCTAAGGATGGAGTGAGGTTGGGTCAAGAAAACAAGGGTAGAGAAGGCAGAAAGCATTGGCTTGTAATGAATTGTATTGTAAGCATGAACTTGAAATCCAGGAACTTGAAATAGTGTCATTCATCGAAATCAGCTTCACTAGTGTGATATGATGTAATCACTGGTATACAGTATTGTTAATCTAGTTGGTTTGTATGTACATCACAGAATTGGATCACTCCCACAGATTCAGTATTAGGACATAGTTGCATAAAATTTTATGAGCTTTAATTATGAGTTAGGAATGAGTCTCCTAGAGTTTATGCTAGTCAACTCACCCCTCCAGTGTGACTTCACTTGATTGTCAGTAAGTTGAAAAGGGGTAGTGATCATTGTTGGGTTAGAAAAAAAATACTGACATCAAATAAATGCTCCAGTGTAACTACTCATAGTCATCAACTAAGCAGAAAAAGGTGAGAGATCTTTATCAAGCTAGAAAAAGCATGCTATAGTTAAATGGATTCTCCAGTCTGGCTTGGCCATCAACTGAGCAGAAAGGGGTTAGGGGATCTTTGTTAGGTTAGGATAAAATTTTCTCTACCAAATTGACCCTCCATTGACATCGCTTAACCATCAACTAGAAAAGGTTAGAAAATACTTTAGAATGATGGCGTTTAGTGAGAAGACCAAACCTTTACTTCCCGGTGTGGAGGGGCACAGGTGCAGGTGGGAACAATCAGCTTAGAGACCACTTTCCACCTCCACCTAGTAGTGCTCTCAACCACAACCTCACATTCATCATCATATTTCAGGACTGTGGTAGCCTTTACACTGATCCCCAACACACCAGGGCTGTTGGTAGCCAATCTTCACCCCCCTTATACTGACCATTTTCATTGGCTGGTTACCACTTCATCAGTGTTGTATCGCTGTACTATGTTCTGGACTGTGTTAGTCTTTCCTCGGACCCTTACTTTTTTTACTGGGGCTGGCTGGTGGTACCACTTTAACTATCATAGCCAAATATAATGTTCTGGGCAGTGGTAACCTAGCCTTAGTTTCCTACATTGTACATTAAGTCTCTTGTGATATGTTGCCTTTTTGGCGCCTTTTTGCAATCATATCCAAAAAAACTAATACAAAAATACTGCCCTTAAAAAGTTTCAGTACTTTTTTTTACTGTAATAATGATAACTATAATAATAATAATAATAATTAATAATAATAATCTATCTGTCTGTCTGTCTAATGCCAGACGCCATAATCCCGTAAGGGGTGGCCATTTGACTTGAGTTACTCGTTTTACAGAGGGGCACTAACCCTCCACCAACCCACTTGTTGACACGTAGGGAGCTCGAATGGTTTGGTTATATGGTTACCACCTAGCATTGTAAATGGCTTCCTGTAAGCCAAGAAACCATTTACAACGCTGGGTGGTAACCATATAACCAAACCATACGTGCTCCCTACGTGTCAACAAGTGGGTTAGTGGAGGATTAGTGCCCCTCCCTGTAAAACAAATAACTCAAAGTCAAATGGCCACCCCTTACAGGATTATGGTGTCTGGAAATAGATAGATAGATAGATTATTATTATTATTAATATTATTATTATTGTTATTATTATAGTTATCATCATTATTACAGTAATTTTTTTCAGTTCAATCAACAGTAAGAAAGAAAAGGAAAAATGTTCCATTGCTGCTGATAAGGTTTATATATAAAAGGTGTACTTTTGAACACATTCCTGACATACATTTAGATATTCTCATTGGGACTGCCTGGAACTGTTTTATCATTGTCAGGAAAGTGAAGAGAGTGAAAGTGATCTGGTGAATTGTTTTTGGTGTAAACTGTGTTGTACTAATTGTAATTATTTGGTTAAGTAACAGGGCATTGAAGTCTTTGAAATTGTTGTATTGCTATCAGTGACCCCTTCTGATTCTGTGTCAACATTCCCAGAAGAATGGCAGATTTAAATATGCATAATTTATAATTGCACATATTTTTTTTCTTAAGTGTGTCATATATAATGAGCAACTGTTATAGAATTGGGCTGTGGCATCCTATTCTGACTTGTTACGGTGTTAATTGTTGGACGTACATTGGTAATGAATATCTTCACTAAATTCTTGACATTTGCTTGGTCTGGATTTTGAGTAGTTTTGTTGACTGAATAGAGAAGATGGACGTAAGTAATGTTAACTGCAGAAAATTATTATTTTTTTCTCTTTTCAGGTACTGGTACATGTTAATAGCTTGAGAAGGATTTTGATAAATGAAAATTGTATTTTAATAATTAATATGGTGGAGATGTATTGTCTGCTATGAAGTAAACGAGATTGCATTAAAACTTGTCAAAAGCTAAATATCAAATAATATAACTGAATATCTCTTGCACTTACAAATGTAGTAGTACCTACTTCCTAAATACATTTATTGAGATGCAAGTCATTAATATATTTCAAGGTGACAGAGATGTAGTGTTGTCATGTGAACTTTTAAAATCCTAGTTATTTATACCATAAATTTTGTGGTCTAATGTTGAAAACTGGATAAACTTTTTTCTGTGGATACATGTTTTTCTTAGTAAAACAAAAATTAATTACTTAAATCTTCCAGCAGCACTCAAACGACTTTGTAATGAAATATTCAGTGCACTGTCTTCTCTAATTTCAGTCCAGTAATCACTTGCATGATGTCAAACTTGCAAAATAGAGCTACTTACCCAACAACTTTTGTGAGGTGGTACAGTTTTGGGAAAATGCAACTTTTTAGATGGAAATTTTGTATATATATATATTTTGATGTTGCACCATTAAGTCAAATAGGTCCATGGCAAATAATGCTAATGAGCAGCATATCCTGTGCCCACATTCCCTCACATATCCTGCCATTAATGTACCATATCGTAGCCACATGATATCATCTAGATTAGTTGAACCAGCAAGTTTTAAAGCAATATGAGGTTAGAAACATAAGTCATGAATTATCAGCCAATCAATTTGAGTCATCTTGAAAAGAATATTGTCACCTATATTAAGTCCTGTGGTGTTCCATGGTGTGAGGTATTGGATTTTTAGCAGTTGCTTTTTAATTCAAAACTCCATATTCAAAGTTATTCACTCTAGGATTGTGTCAGTTTGACTGCTGTGCTGTATAGTCCTAACATGTTGCTTAGTTCACTTTCTTGTTCATAGGAAGACAGTTCATGGAACTTTTTTTTTCCCCCCTGCCTGTATCATATTTTATTACTTTTGTAAGAAGCTGTGATGAAACAGTATGCATATGAAAATATAACAAAAGCATATTATGCAAATGGTGTAGTATTGATTATTTGGATTATTAGCTGTGATGAGTAAAGTTTTGATCATTGGTTTGGTTGAAAAAATAACAAACTAGACATTCTTGAAGCTGTTTTTAATGTCTAACAACCATCAAATTATTTGTGTAATAAAATGAAAGCTAAACATTTAGAAGTATGAAGAGGTACACCCTGATTTAACAATGCGGTTGGTTAAGTAAAAACCCATTTCTAGGCGTGGTATCGTATCTCATGGTAGATTTAACATGTAAAGTATAGGGATGCATTTTTGAGCCTTGGGTTCCCCTCCCAACCAAGTCATAAACCCACCCATATTAGTCCAAAAACAAGTTTAAAGCCAATCTAAATGGCCTAACAGCTGTAAAGGAAGCTAACCTAAGCCTAACGTCATAAACCCACCCATATTAGTCCAAAAACAAGTTTAAAGCCAATCTAAACGGCCTAACAGCTGTAAAGGAAGCTAACCTAAGCCTAACACCTGTAAATAACTCACTAAAACCAACAAATAAAATCTGAAAATCATCAAATATGTCTGAAAAAATCAAGCTTAATAAACTGTGCCCCAAAATGACATTCACCCTTCTTAAGTCTAAAAACAGGTTATAAATCAACCTAAACACAGAATTTTAGTCTAAAATATCATGAAAATTGGTAGAAAAAAAATAAAAATAAAAACCCATCGTTAAACCAGGGTTTGGCCATCTTTAGGCAGGATATGGTGATATTTCTACTCCCATCGCTAAGCTGGGGGTATTGCATCTAGGGGTGTCTATACAAGGTATACCTGTATATCAAAGACACTGGTATGCTGGCCTGTGTCACTGGTATGCTGGCCTGTGAAAGCTGCGAAGTACAGTACGTGGCAGCAACCATTTTCCCCTATTGAAGTGAAGAGTGTTAACCCTTCAGTCTGATGTAAAATTTTGCTTTTTTTGTTTTAAGTTCAGATACAGTAAAACCTCAATGTAATGGACTTCAGTAGACCGGAATTTGCTTTCACCAGATTTAGGAACTACTGGACTAAATTCCTATATGTCGGAAAAAGTCCAATAAAGCCAGAAGCAGTCCGAACTGCCAGGCCACTTCAGCTATGTGCACCACAGTGAGGTAAATAAAAGATATGTTTATCAGCGTACAGTACAGTAGTATGATACATAATTAACAGTTTTATTATTGTAGTGAAGGGATAATACTGTACAGTACTGCAATGGTAGTGAAAACAATGTAATAACTGTTGGTGTGATCCAGACTAATGTGTAATATATTGAAGAAAGTCCAAGTATGTCTCTCTTATTTATTGGAATTTTGCTTTTTTGGAATGGCTTCGGCCCCAATTAGTCCGTGATGGTGAGGTCTTCCTGTAGTTTTACTTGAAGGAGGATCTTTAGCTGTGAAGGAGTTGATTTAAGCTACATCTAACCCTTCCAGTTTGGAAAGTTTCCTAGGCTGAATAAAAATGTCATTGTAACTAGAATTAAATGAAAAATTTGTAATTGGACTGAAGGGGTTAAGTACATGTTTTGATTTGGGTACCAGTATAAAGAACACCATGACATACAGTATTTTGCAGACTTTACAGTTGCTGACATGATTATTGCTACACATTTCATCCTGGCTGCTATGAATACACATTATAACACACCCATACTATACTGAACTTTGGTAAAGTTTTCTTCAGATATAATGACTTCCTGGATCCTACCAAACAAAGGGGTCAGTTTAATGAGGTAATGTGGAGGCTGACCAAATGACCATGAGTCAATATAATATTTTTTACTGTATTTTTGAGTTCAATAGTATATTACTAACTAAAAATATCTACAGTAATAGTCATACAGTATCAAAGTACAGTTAATATAAACCCATAGAATACCAAAATGCAGTAGTGTGAACATGTCCATTGAACGAGGTTTAATTTACATCGAACCTAGGAACACCGAATGCAACAAATTATTAGATACTATATAACTTTATCCTTTCCCTCCAATTAATTTGTTATATGGAGGGTTTACTGTAATCTGGAAAAGTTGCATGGATTCCTAAGATCACATCACAAGATTTCTAAAGTCATCTCATTATTTATGGTTGTGAAGTAAATTGGTAGCTATGTCAGAAGTTATACTTCTCTTGCTTATTATTTTTTGGTTTTAGTTTGATTTCATGGATCTTAAAATTTGAAAGGTATTGCCTGTAGCATCAGAATTAAATGTTAAAAAAAAAAAAAAAAGCAGTGGGGACAGCATTCAGGCTTGATGTGTGAGAATTTGTATTAACATTTATGTTGATCAGCAGTTAACCATAGAGCTTCATAGTGCTGTATAATGTATAAAGAATAAATTCTTTTACTTCTAAGGCTTCGTACTTATGTTTGTTTTTACCCTCAGGATAATAATATGCATACTGTATGATTTTTGCTTCATGTCTTTCTCATTTCTTTAATGCCAAATCCCAAGAGAAATGTTGAGAATATGTTACTAAACATATCATTCCAGATATGTGTACCACTACTGTATATTGTATGTGTGCATGCTTGTGTGTTTGTGATCATGTATTTTAAAGTGAAGTTGGCTTATTATCCATTTTACTTCAGTACTTGGTAGCATATCAATGAATATTGTTAAATAGTCATTTCTAACATATCACCTGGTTAACATTTTTTGAATGCAGGCCACCCCCCAACCTTCGAGAAAGTCACGGTAACTTGGAAGTTAATTTTGGGCACAGGATATGATTGTTTTGAAGAGGATTGTAAATAAAGTTGTTCATTAACCTGTGTTTATGTATCATTATTAGACTTAAGAATCTCGTTGAACGAAAGTAAAGATGGTGGCAGTTTGTGCTGAGAATATGGAAAAGGTAGGTATTGTAGGAAAGATACAGTATACAGAAGTATTAATACCAAAGGTAAAACGCATAAAAATATCAGGTAATGAGAAAACAATTGTCTCCAGAGTGGTAGGGTGAGTTGTTTGTTGTTGATCAACCTATCTCTCTTCCTCACCAGAGGAAGCAGTTGCCCTTGCAGGGCCATCCCTTGCAGTAAACTGTTGTTCTCCTGTGACTGACAGCACCTCGCAACAGTGAGAGGGGGGGGAAAGTGTGAAGGCCTGGTTAGTGGATGTATGCCACAATTGCGTCTCTCCACCGAGTTAACAGAAGCACCATAGCAGGCTTCAGTTCAATTTGGTAATATGATTACCACCCAGTACTGTAAATGGTTTCCTGAGTTACAGGGAACCATTAGGCTTGTCAGTCAGTGTAAAGCCACCTGAAGTGGAAAGGAGAGTAGCAAGTAAACAGTGACAGAGAAGAAGGGGAGTAGCAAGAGAGGGGGGGCAGACATACATAGAATGAGAAAAGGGAAAGAAAAATAGGCAGCACTGCAAGGTGAGTTGATGATAGTTACCACCATCCACCACCAGGGTAAGAGTGAACTGAATAAGTGCAGTGAAGCATTTATGAAATATTATATATATAT
>JAGKTI010007905.1:17981-35289 GCA_018397915.1 Birgus latro | reverse complement strand
TTCTTAATATATACAGGGATCTTCAGTGGTCCCGTCCGGCCTAAAATCTAATCTGAGCGGAGGCCTGCTGTTGTGTATATTTTCATCATTCTGAGTTTTAAAAATTAAACAAACTCTGGGAAGAAACTGATAAAACAAACAAACAAACACACACACACACACACACACACACACACACAGATAGATACATAGACAGATACATAGATGGATGGACGGGCAGACAGATAGACAGATATAACTTACCTGATGATGACCTGCGACAGACCGAAAATTCGTAATACAAGGTGTTTATAAGAGTCTTTTCCGTCCATAGATACGAGTAAATAGATAGATTGATTGATTCATTAACTAACTGATTGATAGGTAGATAGATAAAGAGAAGTGTGTGTGTGTGTGTGTGTACGGATACTTATACGTGCGTGACAGGTGAAAGTAAAAGAAGTGGGCGAAAATGAGTAAGAGAAACAAAAGGACGGAGAATGAATGGAAGTGGTGATGTGAGGGTGAATGACTGACAACTGAAGAGTATAACTAAGGTGGAGCTATTGGACTCATCCACCCTCAAAACTCCTCATGCATCTATGAAGGCATCCTTCTCTAAAACTGTTCTAAGCAAGCAATTAGACGTGTACACCCTTTGACAACTGTATCTGTGTACGTGTCTTTTGGTCTTTTGATCTTTTTTTTATGGAGTAGTTCTGGATGGACTAATTTGCCACTTTTTGCATTTGTAAGTATTTCTTATCATATCTATAAAATATGTAACGCTAAAATAGCTGCATAAACGATAATATAAATATGCTGCAAATGTAACGGATGTATGTTACAGTGTAGGGAAATATTCGCTGTAGTCAGTAAACTATCTTTTCATCACTTCTGTAGCTCGTTACCATCACTGAAACAATAGCATCTGTGATCGTAACAATGATATCACGTAAATAGCCAGAGATTCTGTTGCATACCGACGGGAATTACTTTTCTGTGGCTTTTTTTTTTTTTTTTTGTATCGAACTGGGCCTCTGGAATATATATATTTTTTCAGCTCTTAGATGCTTTAGGCAAAGCTACTTCTAATTACAGTTCCACAAATTATGCAGCTCGATGTTATTTAGACGAATTCTTGGAAATATTTACTGTAATTATTGACTGTCATGCTTGCAGGGCAATTACATTTTTTGCCATTAACGTAAAGAATTTTTTTTTACATTGACGCTGGTGAAATATAGAAATGGCGATGTTCTCTGCAGACGTTAAAAATCTTTCAACGTACAGCATTTCAACGTACCGTTTTTACAAAAGGGCGCACAGTGAAAGGATCATCTGTTGGGTCCAGCAAATGTCGATCGCAGAACGGAATCAGTCATGAGTGGTATGTGTGAATTCACTCTTGTGTCACATTAACTGCATGGTTCTTAATGTAAGCATTATACTGAAATGTTTCAATGTTTTTGATAAGTATGATTCACTCCACGTTGCAGAAAATTCAGCTAGACGTGAATGAAGCAAATATGCTTTTAAACTTGCAGCAAGTTAATGTAGCTTTGGATATTTTATATATGATGGCACCAGTTTCAGTGCCAGGCTGCTTGCGGGCGGCAGGCAGACTCGCTGGCACCCGGGGCTGTCGGGGAGACGGAGTAGGACGAGGCTAATACGGCCACCAATCCCATTTGCGAGGCGACGTGGTGGGCGGCCATCTTATTACTCCCACCGCCCCGTCCCATCTGTCTTTATATACGCCCGTCTTTCTGTCACAGGGTCATCCCCTAAATAACACTAACTACTGACCTATTGCTGGCTTATAGTGCTATTGTGGCCACGTACACACCTTTCTCATATGGTGGTGATTATTTAATGGAAATTGGCTACACACACACACACACACACACACACACACACACACACATATACACTTCAAACTGATGAGTAGAGCTTATTTTCCAGCCTTTATTTAAATAACAATTTCGTAGAAGTTGTGGACGTATCACATCTGTTTCCTGTCTATATTAATACAAGGAGGTTCTTTCGTATATGTTTCCACGACCTAGTTTTTCAGGACTGTTTACTCGATCTTTTTACCCTTTGACGACTAGAATTTCTCTCTTCTGGTGCTGTTTGTAAATAATATCTTCTTCATCCATGGAAATTAAAAGATTTACCAGTATGTTTTTTGATCCTTTGACAACTAAGATATCATACTGCAAGACAGAGTAGCCTGATGTTACCTTGAATAAAATATATACAAGTGTGTCCATAAAAAGTGCTTTCATATGGTCGAAAGAGTTACTTTGTTAAATATTGTAGCATCGTAAAAGAACCCAAGGATCAGGTTAACGCCTACTGACAACACGAGGGTCATTAAAGCAGACAGTTAATTTTGCTAAGTCACAATATTTCCCCAGGACAAGGCATGCAATTGTCGATGATGGATGGATCCAGGTGTCCAGTCACAATATTGAGTAAATAAGGACCACGGGGAAGCAGTGAATCCAACAGCCTGACCGGTTCCAGAAACGAATTCAGGTTTCAGTTGCTTCGTACTGGGTTTGAGTTTGTACAAAAATTCCTAAAATAGCCATAAGTCCTTACAAGAACATGTTCACAGATTTTCAGTCCACACAAACTTTATGTCCCCAGCCCAATTCTTCGTCTTAAACCGTTCAGTCGTAGGACATCGTTTTTTTTCTTTTTCTTTTTTTTTTTGCCATCTGCTAACGGTTAAATTCAGTTTAGAACAGACTTTTCAAAATGGACGGGTTAGATAGTTTTTCTCAACACCTCCACTTCTAGAGTTCCTTTCTAAATTGACTGAAATTGTTTGAGGGTAACAGGAACGAAGGAAAAGTGCGTCATCTGGCTGAAGTGGTTAACCTTGTTCCATGCAACCCAACTTTCCACTCAGCAAGCTCATTGTCTTCTCCTCCCTTTCTCGATTTTCCTCTTTCCTCCCCCCCTTTTCCTAAGCATTTGCCCTCTGTCTCCCTATTCCTTTGAACACAGGTAACTTACTCTTACCCTCCTTAATCTTTTTGCATCAACTGAACACCCAGGCTCGTGTATCTCGCTCTCAGCTGAACGATGCCGTCTAATGTTAGGTAGAATACAGTAAAGAGTTTTCCTGACCATGAGAGGATTAATGGTATAATAATGGCACTCACATGTTCCTATAACTCACTCTCAACAGAATATAATCGTCTCGCGTTATGTACTGGAGCTGACCCTACCATGAGAGTTAAAAGGCGCCATTGCTTCTGAATGCAATATAAGAAACATTTTCATATAAACTATGTATACTAGCGGTGTGCGTTGCTGCCTTGGTTAAATCTGGCATCCCAAGCCTCCGTACAATTATACTAATTACAAAACTTGGGCTATGTAATCATCATCATCATTATCATCATCATCATCATTTTTCTCCCTGCAAGTGAGGCAAGGTACAGAAAGCCAAGAAAGAGAAAGAACACGGTAGTGACAGACTTGATCTACAGCACGCCCAATGAAACAGGCCACAAACCAATTGTACACCATTCAAGGCCTGGGAATCTTGGCTCCTCCTGATAGGTATATCTGTCCACGCATAGGTGCATATTTACCCATCATACAGCGTCAATCCAACGATTGTCAAGTTCAAAAAGGGATGCCAAATCCTTGTCATACACTCCTCCGTACAAAATTCATCCATCCACCTCGATTCATTTTCAGTTTCCTAGCCTCGTCAGCTTCCACACATCTATTTCTCATCCATTAATTTATTAAATCTATCTATTTTCTTCTTGGACCTCCGTGCCTCCTCGCACCTTCAAACTCACTCACATATATCCTTCTCTTCAAATGACCATACCTTCTACGCAAGCTCTCTTCAACTCACGGACTTCTTTACTCCACACCTTGCTCGAATCACATTATTTCATATTCTATTTCGTATCCTATCCACTCTCCGCACCCCACACGCGTTTCTCCATCGCCCCAACCCTTCACTTCTTATTCCACACCAGATTCTCACACCCATACGTTAGAGTGGGTACTATACTCCATGCAGTCCTCTTGCAGGTGCCACACTCAAACTTTTGTTTTGTATGCAGACTTTCATAGCACCCGCCACCCTAATTCCCTGTGTCTCTCTACTCTCCCACTCCTTTACACATTTACGAAGTCAAAACAGTTGCTGAGAAGCCGTGGATAATGAATATGAATAATAGGGTGACCTTTATTTGGGTTGAAAATATAGAATTTAAAAAATATCATGTCTGACCCAGTCAGTGAGTTCCTTTTTGTGAAAAAACATTGTGTGTGAAGTTTAAGTAGTGTACTTTAATATTTAGGTATGGTTCAAAGGCCTCAAAAGTCTGTCCTATATAGCGCCAGTACAGACGGCAAGTGTCCACTCTATATCACACATTATTAGAGAAGCAAAAAAATATTTGTCTAAAAGCTTGTTTTAATTTCACGGAAATCATTGTACAATATAAACACATGCAGTTAATGCGAAGGATAATCATGTGAATCTTGGTGTTATTGGCATTTCATATCATGGTTTCTCTCTCAGCAGGGTTGGTTTATTTGCATAAGGATAGTCTGTCCGATTCTGCTCGACAACTTGGGCGGAGCATACTGCAACTGTTCCTGGTTTCGAAAGTTTCCTGACCTCGTTTCTTTCTGCATTAGGGTGACACCTCGTTCGGCAAGAGAGTTCACAATCGCCTGAGCAGCCTTGAAACCATCCGTGTCGTTCCATGTACCAAAGTCTTTGTCTAGGAATCCGTCTGGTATGTCCAATGTCACAAAGACCTATCTACTTTGCTTCAAAACAAAATCAACAAGCGTCATTTGTTACACATTCTCGAGCTCTGACACCTCTCGTTTTGGTGGGTCCTTCTCTCCTACATTCCCTGTTGAAGCTTCCAGAATGACCTGCTTTGTGGTCAAATCCACTTCTGGATCAAAGAGGCTAGGAAGGATCAGGTCTTCTGACAGGTACAATAAATGCCCTGCCATTTTGTGCGATGTAACTACCCCGATGTTTTGCTGAGGATATGCATGAAGTTGCAGAAGGAAATGGAGGTCATTCCTAGCTGCACTGGAATTCAGAGGTGCTTTGCAAAGAAAGATGTTACGATCTCGCAGTCCTCTGGCTTCCCTTGCTGTCAGGTTAATCTGAGACCGAAAAAGCCTGACTTTGAGGCTGTAAATAGCTTTTGCCATCCAACGAGTATGGTGCATAGGTCCAGGAGCTCTGAATTTTTCCCCACGAGGAGGTGCGCTTCCGAGGTAGAGCAGCAACAGTTCGAGCAGTTTGCAATAATCGTCCCGAGGTGGGTGACTGCATAACTGCTGTTTACTGAGGACAGTGACGTCATTACAGACATTGTCAAGCTCAGATGTGGTGAAAACGTCTGAGAATGTATTATGGAATCTTTCTTCGTCAGTGGATGACCATTGTGCTTGGAACGGCTTAAACACAAGAATTTTCATCTTTTTCAGGTCTTGTTGAAGCAACAGCTTGTCAACTCCTCCATAGCACCAGGCCGTCCCATCCTTCGCTGAGACTTGAGATTGGTTTTATCATCTTGATTATCGATAAGCTCCAAAGCTTTTATATGTGCCGTGTATAAACGCTCCTAGGTCTTACCTAAGAACATGGCTTCATTGGCTCTTTGGGTGTTAGTTCCTCGATTCTTGTTTTTCTTCAGTCTTTTCCATTCAAAGAATAGTTTCTTAAGCTTCTTGATCGAGTCCTGTTGATGCTTGGCTGAGATCCTGGCCTTAAACCAGAACACTTTAATTCGCTGGATGGTTTCAATTGCTGCTGTTTGGATCTCCTCTCTGTGAACATGATGACGATACAAAAAGTGGACAAGGCTTGCTTCTCAGGGGAGGTTTACTTCCTTCAACCCCATCTGTTTAGCTGACTAGAAAATCCTGTGTCCGTGTTTCCGTTGTAAACACAATCTGCAGACAAGCAAATGGAGAGAAGTTAAACGTCATGTGATGCAATATTAGTGTAGTATATAGGTGTAAATTTACACTGAGAAAATATTAAACACAGTATCACACACGCTCACACATTCACGCTATACCACACGCACACACAAACAGACCTGTCACACGACACACCGAAGACCAGACTGTGAAGACCAGACTGTCACAGACATTTCACACAGATGCGTACTTGCGAGATCCCATGCATCAGTAAACACCCTCATTATTGATTTTGATCCATGCTGCATTTAATAATGGGCGATACCCTTATACCACACAAACGGTGTGGCTTGTCGAGTCTGCTACAATTAGAAGTCCTTGAGCCGCCTCTAAATATCAATAGATTTGCATCAAACTTCGCTCATATAGTTTTTTTTTTTTTTTTTTCTGGAATGGAATACCTTGAGAGCGTCAGAGGTAAACTTCTAAAATGTCAAGATAATGGCCACCCTAATATACAATCAGTGATCTGGATTCGTATAGAAAAGAGATTTATAAAATATCTTAAACTTACCACTTATAATGTGAAAAATAAGACAAGGCAAAATTATTTTTGACAGTACTTAAGTATTATGGAAACTTGTTTGACATGAGGACTGGCCAGGATCTGGTATCATTACGACCCCAGAAATCCAAAATGCTGTCTACAAAGCAAGTTCTCATTATAATTCTCCTTTTGTCCCACTCAACAGAGTGAGTGAGGCGCGGTAATTTTCCACGATGAAGGTAGAAGTGGAAATGGTTCTAAGAGAACGTGTTTCCTGGCAACATGAGCGTCCGGAAGTGCCTAGGAAAACAAATATTTTTATAATGTGAAACCTCCACGAGGGGTTAGTTTTAGACAGGGATGAGCCCTCGAGTGCACCCCATCATGATAGCGCCGGTATGCTGAGCCATTTTTTTTTCTCTTTATCAAGGAATACAAAACTTTGAACAAGGGAAGACTTCCACCCAGCCCAGGTTTTAGGTAAGGTGGGACTTCCCCGTCAACCCCCTCGGAGGGAGGAAGCAACGCCAGTTTTTAACATAAGAACGCGAAATTTTTGCACAGAAACAGGTCTTAGACTGGATGGGACCCGGGAAGGCCATCCCCTACAGAAATGGTGGCCCTGGGGGGTTCCAAGGAATGCTGGGATGCACGGCCATAGATTTTTTTTTTTTTTAAAGCTAGGACCATACAATTTTGCACCTCCAATCAGACCCTCACCAAGAGGGAGTGGGGTCACCCGGGAGTTCCTGCTGCCGAGTAAGCTTGAACAATCTCTCTGTACCTGTATAGCATACATTTTTCATATTAAGTCGTCGCTATAGCACATTAAACTTGTCTGTGAGAGTTCCAAAGTGTCCTATGATGCTGATTAGCTAGTTTTACCCAGTATACAGTGACGGCTGTAGGGATATTTTAGAACACATCTAGAACACACTCGCAACTTACGAGAACTCCTTGTGCTTAGTGTTGATGAGCTGTGTCGTCAAGTACCCCTGTCTCTGACATCATTGGTCACCCAGGAAGTGCTTAATTATGCAGTATTATGCACATCCTCCTTCATTAATGAAGAGAACTAAAAGAGGTAACTTCTAAGTTCTGTTCTATTCACAGGGCAGAGGTTGTGGGTTGCATGCTAAGAATGCGAAGGTGTGAACCTGACACTACTTCCTGACGACGATCTCCGTAGCATGTTAACACCTCTAACCTATCTGTCATTTTGACTTCATTCTGGAAAGCGGGATGCGTGTGACCACATCTAACAAATACAGATGTTCAGTAAATGACAAAAAGAAAACAGTAAAGGAGGGGGACCTGCTCACAACTTTCCGATCCCATTTATACTAATACGGACGAGTCTGTCTTATCTGTCCGCTGTCTGCCCTTACAGTGTCTTGCGATGTTTGATCTGCCCATTATTTTTTCTCGGTTTTCTCTTGAGCCATGAATTTACTTTTTTAAATTCATCTCGTTTTAAGGTGGAATAAAGGGTCATGATGTTGATAATGTGTATTGCATATGCTTTATTACTGTGTTCCACTCATCTGCTCAGCCATTCCTGTCCTAGCCTATTTGTGCCACCAACGTGTCTCAGCGATCTGATTACTGTGCACATTCACTTATGCTTTCTTTCCCTCACTTCTGCTGTTTTTTTATCGCCAATGTGTCTTCGCCTTTAATTGCCTGCCTAATCTCTGCCTTTCACTGTTTCTCTTCTATGTATCCTGGCTGTGGCATTCGATTATCTTAGCCGATTCACTAGTCTGAAAACTCCTCCCGAGAACAATCAGTCAGGGGAAAGGTCAGAGGAAAAAGTTAAAGGGCGTCCTGTGCGTGTCTGTGTGTGAACTAAAAACTAATATAGTTTATATATATTTTGGACCAAATTTGGTGGAAGTGTTGAGAGTCAGCTAAATGGATGACCTATTGCTGTTGAGAATATTAGTGCATATGTCAAGGTCACATGGCAATATCAACAGATTTTTTTTTTTTATTATGTATAAGAGAATTCATGATGGATGAAGGTATTTAGTTTTGAGCACAATCAGCCAAAGATTAAGATCACCGAACAGGGTCATATTTCGACCCTATAACTCTGTTTTAATTCTATTTTGACCCATAGGGGTGGAACGTTTTAGGGCCGTTGAGGATGAGATTCAATTTTGAGAGCACGACATCAGAAGTCAGGTTCACTGTACAAGTTCAACCCAAACAGTTTTGATCTGATTTGGACTAAATTTGGTGGGAAGGACTGAAGGTCAGACAAGGATGCAGTAATTTTGGGAGTAATCAATCTAGGTTAATGGTCACAGTGCTAGGTCAAATGCCCGGCCCTCTGACTAGTGACAGGGAACAGAGGTTGCATTCTCTGTGAGCTCCTTCCTTGATTTTATATCTTGTACTTCATACTCTGTATACCTTCCGTCTAATTCACCTGTCTTCTGTGTACCCTATGTGTTACTTTATCCTCCTTATCTGCACACCATCTAAAACTATTTGTCTGCTCTCAGTCTTTTCTGCCAGCTGTTTACCTTAGCTCTCCCTTTCGCCTGTTTTATGTGCACCATCTCTCATCTCTGGACCTTCATCTGTTATATCCACCTGTCATGTACACTTCTCTCTGTACTCATCGTTTGACTCATTGTGGTCCAACTGGGGTACGCGAACCCAAGATGGTACATAAGGGGGTCACAGGGGTACGGAAAACGACTGGTTTTTATATAATGAGTGTGAGAAACATTGCAAAATTTAACTTATAATCCCTTATTAAGTGAATCAATGAACTAGGAGGAAGAGAGGAGAGATGGGGAAGGTAAGGATGGAAGAAGGTATGGCCATTGGTAGTGAGTTTTCAAATATGTTTTTAATGTGCAAATATTAAATCAAATGTAATTTTTTTCTTGAAATTTTCTGACTTTCTTCTTCGGCTTAGAAGAGACATCACCAACAACACTAAGGAGCTCAAAGAAGTCGGAAGGAAAACCACAGAACTCCCACTGTCTTCTTTGTCAAGCTTTTGCCTGGAATCATTTTCTGTACTCGTAATCCAGAGAAAAATTACACACAGATAGGTAAGATTCAGTGCTATGATGCTGTTTTAAATTTAATCTCGCTACCCTTAGACTATTTTATTCAGCTTAGGCGAGACTTTTCAAACTGAAGGACTTAGATTGAGCGTTCGTTATGCCATTCACTACCAGGAGTTCTTTTAAGTTGTATATAAGTGTCTGGGGGTAGCAAGAACAAACCATCATAAGAATCCTCTGATGGGGTGTATTTACCACTGCAACAATCTCTCTGACGGGAAAAGTGACGAAATCCTTAGTAAATAACAACCTCAAATTACCACTGAGTTACAGATATCATTTCATGCCTTACTTTCACATATCCTTCCAATAATTTCCCTTAACAATAGTTTGGGTAGTGCAAGGGGATACTTAAGGTTGCAACAGAGTCCAGAGAGTGGTTCCGTGCCTTCCATGTACCTCATCTGCCTATCAGTTATGCTGTGTTTACTGTCAGTCTTACCCATCTATCTATCGTAAACATTTCTGAGCCTGCTGTCTACTCCGTCTATGCTTACCGTTTGCCTTGTTCTCTCTCTCTCTCTTTCTCTCTCTCTCTCTCATCAAGGTCACATCTCCCTTTGTGAGTTTGGCTGGAGACGAGATCATTGTTGTGCGCCGAGTCACGGGTCCTAACAAGCCTTCCTCTGTACCCGCTGCCGCTCTTAATGATGGGTCCATTGTGTCCCGCCATACAACACTCACTAATGATCGCCTCTTCCGGGCACGGTAAAGAATGTGTTTTGACAATGAACGTTCATCCATAAATCTCTCCCTGGGGCGAAGTGGGAGTCAATCTATACATCCGGGAATATAAAGTGAGTGCGAGGAAAGAGACGGTGTGGAGGGAGTAAAAGTAGCTATCAGATATAAGGAGTGATGTGTGCGAATACTGCAATGGAAATGTGAGAGGAATGAGCATCAGTGAGACGTGAGAGAGCTGTCCAAGAGGAGAACGAAATAACACATCGGAAAATTAGTGAGCCAGACCATTTTTCAATCCTTCATTCCAGTGAGGTAGAGTTTATTTTTGCCATCTCCCAGAAATCGTTAATCAGCACAGCAGAGACTTTTCGAACGAGCTGGGTTAGATAGATCCTTCATTAGTCCCTATACTTCTTGGGGACTCTTTCTAAGCTAGATAAAATGTCTGACAGCGACAGGAGTAAAAATAAAACGTACTCAGAGTTAAGAGATTAAGGCTGATGAGGTTGCAGTACGAAGGAAGTGGGAGTGTGGGAAGAGTACAACAACCACTCATGGTATGCAGGATAATGGTGCCTGATAGCCCCGTAACTGCCATGAATAACATTGCAGTCTAGTGTGAACAGTAGGACTACCCAGAACAGCAGTATGAATGTAACTGTACTTGAATTGCTTGGATGAGATCGACTGGAAGTGATGGTCGTGAGTGAACAGTTAGCAATATATGAATCTGGGACAATACCACTGTGTAGCAGAGGTCAAGCACTTGGTACACTTCACTACCTTGTTGGTGGCACTGACATAAATGAACGGAGGTATCAGTTGAAAGGACCAAGTAACTGTGATGCATGAACTTTGAAAAGTGTAGCTAGTCCCCACATCACACAGACACTGTCCCAAGTTCGTATGTGGCCAACTGTAATTTGCTGAACCTGAGTGACCTTATTCGAACTTGATCTGACCTGATCCACATTGACTGAACTTGAAGGAGCTAAATGGATATAAACAGCCTAAAGAGGCCTAATTGGACCGGAATGGGTCTAAATAAAATTGGATTAGCCCGACTAGACAGAGATGGGTGTGACATGCATGATTGGATATAAGATGGCATTGAAGAACCTGAATAACCTGAATGAGCCTGCTTGTTTTCAGATAATCTAGTTTTTCCTAAATGGTTTCGAATTTTGTGGTCTGAATAAACTTGGTGTGAAGGACCTGAATGATCATCACATGGCGTAGATTAACCTAACTGAACTTAAATTACCCTGAAGTGAATTGAATAGAATAAATATGATCTGATTGGTCCTAATTTGAAACAGTTACAAGAATACTAGATAGAAAACCTTCAGGCTCCCTCAGTCAATGCCTAGATGTGGTATGGTTTAGTATTGGAGAGTGATATTATATGGTATGATGTGAAAAGGTTTTTATCCTGGAGGGTGATATTATGTGGTGTGATGTGAGAAGGTGGTATCTGTGCTGTGGTATGTGCGGATTGTGTTGTATGGAGTAGGTTCGCCAGAGTTGCTAAATTCTACGGGAGTGAAACAGGTAGGTCCTGAAAATTGTAAATAGGAGAAAAGAGAATACAGACTTTCCTTCTTGCTGGAAGTTTGCTCTCATTCAGCCTGTCACAAAGAAGGGTGACCATTTCCAACCCTCTAACTGTCGTCCAATTGCTTTAACATCCTGTGTTTCAAAAGTGTTCGAGTCTATTCTTAACAGAAAAATTTTAAAGCATCTTTCCTATCACAACCTTCTTTCTGATGGTCAGTATGGGTTCCGTCAGGGATGCTCCACTGGCGATCTTCTCACCTACATTTCAAACTCCTGGTCATCCCCCTTTCGGGACTTTAGCGAAAGCTTTGCCATTGCACTTGACATCTTAAAGGCTTTCGATCGAGTCTGGCATAAATCTTTAATTTCCAAACTGCCCTCCTACGGTTTCTATCCTTCTATCTGTGTCTTCATCTCTAGCGTCCTGTCTGGTCGTTCTATAGCTGCTGTTGTAGACGGTCATTGCTCTTCTCCTAGATCTATCAACAGTGGTGTTCCTCAGGGCTCTGTCCTATCACCAATTCTCTTCCTTTTATTCATCAGTGACCTTCTAAGCTGTACATCTAACCCTATCCACTCGTACGCTGATGATTCCACCCTTCACCTTTCCATTCGGTTCCCGCAACGTCCATCTCAGCAGTAACTTCAGCAAACAAGGGATGAGGCTATGGCACACCTAATGTCTGACTTGGCTCGTATCTCAAGCTGGGGTAAAAATAATCTTGTTTTTAATGCATCAAAGACTCAGTTCTTACACCTATCAACCCGACAAAACCTACCACAGGAGTCCCCACTGATGTTTAATAATGTCCAGCTCGTTCCTGCATCGTCCTTGAACGTGTTTGGGGTTTCATTCACTCGGGATTTATCTTGGAAAGAACATATTGCCACTCTTGTGAAATCTGCTTCCAAGTGATTAAGTGTGCTAAGCCGACTCCGAACCTTCTTTACCACTGCACAACTATTGACTTTATACACGGGTTTTATTCGCCCGTGTATGGAGTACAACTCTCATGTGTGGGGAGGCTCCCCACATACAGCTCTTCTCAATAGGGTGGAGTCAAAGGCTTTTCGTCTCATTAACTCTCCTCCTCTTACTAGTTCCCTTCAACTTCTGTCTCTTCGCCGCACTGTTGCATCTTTATCTCTTTCCTATCGCTACTTCAATGGCAACTGTTCCTCTGAACTGTCTGCTTGCATCCATCCACCTCTACGACGGGCACGTAGTACCCGTCTTGCAACAACCTCTCATCCCTTTTCTGTTCAGCTCTCTAATGCAAGAGTTAACCGTTACTCCCAGTCCTTCATTTATGCAACAGGTCAACTCTGGAACTGTCTTCCTCTGTCTGTATTCCCTACTTCCTATGATTCCGGTCTTTCAAAAGCAGTGTGTCCAGGCATCTCGAAATGAACGGATCTTGACTTTGGCTCTCTTTTTTATTGTTTTTGTTTATTCTTGGAAGGAACAGTATGCGGGCCCATGACCCTTGCTTCCTTCTTCCTCGCATTAAAAAAAAAAAAAAAAGTCTATCTTAGAGATGCTCCTGCATCTAAAAATGAACCCCGTTGTTACACACTTTCATAGGCAGACCTTTCGCCTGTCTATGCACTTGAATCTATCTAGAAGGAACTCAGTTGCCTGATACAGTCCTGATACGATGTGTTTTAGTCTCAGCATGGCTGATGTGAGGTTGACTTGAATCGTTATGCTGACTAGCCACAGGTACGCTGTCAATAAACGAGCTTAATTCTTGTGATAGCCAGACGAATTTATTTGGTTCAAGGGAGACATTCTGAATTGGTGAGATTAAAATAGCTTTCGGTAACCCTTTCACTACTAGGGGGCCTAAACTACATTTCGCTCTTATTCATAAAGAATAGATTATTGTAACTAGTAGTTTGGGGAACTGATTACTCGATGCCTTTTACTCTACACAACCTCACAATCTTGGCAAAATGTTTTAGAACACCATGTGTGTGTGTGTGTGTGTGTGTGTGTGTGTGTGTGTGTGTGTGTGTGTGTGTGTGTGTGTGTGTGTGTGTGACCCAGCAGTCCTCCAGCATACCACACACATTGACTCTATTACATACCGTCACCCCTGAATATTATGCTAGGGCTGCCTCATTCAGAAATATGATGGTATTAGCCTGGGTATTTTCATGATATATCGAAGGGTCTTTTGGAAGTTCAGTACAGGCTCTCTTGAACTAAATTCAGACCATTAGATTGTTATCTGACTCAGCTTGGAAGGAATTCGCATTCTTTCGACAGCGGGTGATGCACTTTATGACAGACAGTTTTCGCCAGCAAGATAGTAAGATTTCCTTAACCAACAGAAGCTACAGAGGTCAGCCATGAAATTCTCGCTGTGACATAATACCTTCACTTCGACAGCCTCTCGCGTGCAAGGAACGCTTCTATTAAAGCTCATTTTCAGCTGAATAAAATCGTCTGCCTTTGGCTGAAATAAAACCGACCATGAATGGTCAATGATACCCACATTACGACATTTAGATTCCTATGAGTCACTCTTAACTGAATAAAATCAGCTGGCATTACCAGGAATTGAATACGGCACAAGCCCATTAGAGTGAACGTAACTCCGACAATCACTTAACTCTAAGAAAAACTCCTGTTAAATAATCACTGTTTCTGGACACAGTGGCAGGAAGTTTACACGAGGCAGTTAGGAATAGCAGTGACATTGTCTGTAAAACAGAGTTTCTTGAGAATCGTACAGAATATTGATAATGTTTTTATATTTTCTTTAAAAAAATTAATTTATTTTGCTACACCACGTAGCAAAGAAGACAAAGAGCATCTCTGACAGCTCCACTCACCCCATCATTATTATAAGGGAAAAGAAATCATTATTTAAGGGAAGGTGGAGGGGCGATCCCGGGGATCCAACCCTCTATAAACTCTGGTCCGGATGAAGGTTTATTACTGTGCAAAATTTCGCATACCAGCGCAAGAAACTATGACATTTTCCCTCTTGGGGCAGTCCCCCCGCAAGGGGTGGCCATCAGTGGTCCAACACTGCCTAAATCGTGGCCGAAGTGACTGCATGCAGAATTTCATGTTTCAGGTTAAAATCCATGACCATGGACAGAGGCATTGACCAGGACACCCACTGGCCGCCCCTCCCTCATTGGAAGTGGCCTCTGGGGGCCACACACTTCCTAAAAAATCTACAATTGTGCAAAATTTCATGCTCTTCTGCAAAAAGCTATGGCATTGTCCCCACTGGGGGTCGCTTCTCTCTCCCCCACCCCCGTGGGGAATGGCCACCCTGCCTAAAATTTGGGTAGGAAAACGGCTAAAATATGAAAAATTCGGTGTCCTTTGGTTAAAAAACTATGGATGCGTATATATATATATATATATATGATTTGGGCGAGACCACCCGGGGCCGTCCCAACACAGGTGATGGGCGACCCGGTTCCACGCTTTCCAAAACGCTGTAGGGGTGAACATCTATCACTTTGCAAAACTTCACGTTTTCCAGTCAAAAACTTTGGTCATGCACAACTACTTTGTCGTAAACCATTGGTGTCCGCCGCCATCTGTGGAAGTGCCCCTCGGGATTCCAGCATGCTTATAACCTGGCGTGAGTGAAGCAATACCATTGTGAAAAATTCGTGTTTCTGAGTTAAGAAAATAAAGACCTTGCTTAACAGGGGTGGGTGTGACATACAGAACTGCTACACCTTTGGGGATCGGATCTCGGAGGTTCCACCTTGCTTGAAATCTGCTCCAGAAGAAAGTTTACCTTGTGCGAAATTTTGTTTTCCTAAACGCCTTCCACAGGGGCTGGACCCCATTCTTCAAGAAACTACAGCAAACCATTGAATGAATGAGGGAGGGACGGATGGACGGAGTGACAGTTAGGAACAAGCACTATATTCGGCCACCCCTGTGGTTGTGGCAAGAACTGATAATGAAGTATGTTTAAGAAAATTGTGATATCTGAGAAATGACAATAACTGATTGATAGGTCGTTGCTTCTCTGTCGATATGCAGATCTCATATAAAAAGTAGGGATTGGAGATCAGTAGGCCTACTCGCCGTGAGACGCACGTCCGTTTGTATTTTATTTCCCGCAGCTCAGCGATAGAAAAAGAAGTACTGTACAATGGTTCTTCATCCTTTTCTTGGCAGTTTTTCGTGGTTAGTATCATATTCTAGTGTTAATTTATTGCTACAGCTCAATATTCAGGATGAAAAGATGACAATCTGAGACCAAGGTACAGTAAACCGGACAGAGTTTTGTAGCAATACTATCTACCCGGTTTCATATAGTGTTGAATATCACTTGTTGCAGTATAGGATGAGTTAAAGATAAAAATTAGTTTAAGTACAAAACTGAGAAGAGCCACTCCGACTTTTTGCACGACATCCTAAAACTGCTTCAGTCAGTGAAACAAAATATTGTTAAGGTCAATTTGTATTATCGTACCATCAACAAAATCATCGAATAACAGAGCCTTTATAACAGAGCCCTTTAATCAGATGATGCAAATTTTAGTTAATTCTTGCAATATCCAGACAATTTTATTCCAGTTAACAAGAGCTCTCTCGTACTGAAGGGGTTGTTTAGAGGCCACTCCTGCTCGAATGATCTCTCTTAACCTGTATTAAATCGTCTGGAAGTAACATCAACAGAAAGAGAAACTTATCATCAAGAGGCTCAAACGAAGGAGCTAATTACTGCTGGCTTGCGGATATCTGAGAAAGCCACAGCCATAAGTTTAAATGATTGGCCTCCAGCTTCACTGGGGAGTTATATTTAAAGATTTTTCCGGAGTGCCGCCTCGCTGAGCTCCTACGGAATCTGGACCTTTCTTGTATAAACGAATTTTGTACATAATGTGTCAATAGTCAGTGTGTGTTTAGTGAGGAGTGTGTGGGAAAGGGGGAACTTTGTGAGCAATTACAGAAACGTGAATGAAAAGTATCGGGGAGAGGCAGCAGACACGGGCAGGGTAGGAAATGAATGGAATGGAATGGAATATGAAGTTTAGGCCGAAGGCCAAGCACTGGGACCTGAGAGGTCATTCAGCGCTTTGATGAGTGAAGTATGAAAGATGATGGTTTAAAAGAGTGAGTTTAAAAATGGGGAAAACTACTATACAATAATTATACAAAATCGTAGGTAAAATGAAAACAGATGTAGACAGCAAGCCCTAAAACATAACTATGACAACACTAATCATAGCTTGTAGTACAGCCCTGTCTCCTTTAAAAACGCCATAAGGCTAGAAACATTTGCCCTATTACCTAAAACAACTGATAGGGATCTCCTATTTGTTAAAAATTTCACTCGAGAACGGGCATAGATCGGACAGTCCAATAAAATATGTCTGCAAGTTATTGTGACATGACAGATGTCACACTGAGGTGGGACCCCTCGGTCCAGTAGGAACCCATGAGTCAAACGCGTATGGCCAATTCGCAGCCTAGTCAGCCTCGTCTCAAAACCCCGACAAGCCTGAGAAGAGGATGACCAGGCAT
>JAGKTI010007905.1:0-13584 GCA_018397915.1 Birgus latro | reverse complement strand
AGGGGGTGCTTGGTCCACGAGGGCGACAAATGCCGAACCCTACAAAGGTAGGCAAGCCCCCAAGGTAGGTGGCACCGCCAACCACGCTTCAAGCCCCGCCACCACGTCAAGGTGACCCCCTGCAGCGGGGGGTAGGAAATGAGTCAGTGGAAGTAATTATATGGGAGTCCAGAATGTCTGAGTGAATGAAAAAGGTGAACTGATACCAGGGCAGTGTTCTGGATAAGAGACGATGGTCGGACTGTGGGACTTGATAAACATTTACCTCTGCATATTATGGGAGAGTGGATAAATGGATGGACAAATGATGGTATTCGTGCTGTTGCATGTACTGCAGACCCCAAATTAGTCAAAGCTTGTTCAAACTAGTCGGAATCAGAATTCACAGACCTACTTTACAAGTATTATTATTGTACCTAGACAGGACTTGTTGCAGTACAGTAGGCTGGAGGAAAACCGAAATGCAGGACCGGGGCTTTTTTAACCCTAGTTTTCCATGAACAATTAAGTCAAAACAACATCCAACAACTGCTTCATCTGAGAATACTAAAGTCTATTCGATCTCATGTAAGAAGAGACGAACCTTATGCTTTTGAAAGCTGACAGCTGATTGGTTGTCTTGGTGCAGTCATTAGTAACGATGCATTTTAAATAAGTTTTATTATAAGGGTTTCAATAACCCTTTCTGATGATAAGATTTCTCAGATAAAATATATGTGTCGTTATTTGCAGAGATTAATTTTAAAACCAGGCCTTACAAGGACTGTCAGATGGCCCACATACGTGTGAGATTTTCAGTTCTGCCAAATCAACTTAATGTCACAGTAATGACGAGTGATTTGCATTAATTTGCCTGATCAAGGGAAAAAATTCATGGAACTCTTAAAACTTTGTCCGAAAATATTTATATATAATAATTCACAGTATTTATATATAATAATTTCACAAGTATCTGGGCCATCTGATGGGCTTCGATTTTAAATAAATCTCAGCAAATAATTATGAGCGAGTGATCAAAACGAGCAAGCGATGTTTATTCTCAGTTAAGTTTGGGAATGAGCGACCCCGCTCGAACCAGCCTGTCCGACCCGACCAGGAGAAGCTAATAACTTTACTCCTGTGTGAAGAAGAGCTGGAATTTTTCTGCATGCGATACATCCACTCAATAAATTTTGTGATCAACTAAACTCACCCATAAAGGGGTAGAACCCCTTGGAATCTCTAGTTCACCAAGAGCGAGAGAGAGAGAGAGAGAGAGAGAGAGAGAGAGAGAGAGAGAGAGAGAGAGAGAGTGTGTTTCTGTGTCTGTGTGGGTGTATATGAGAGAATGTCTTTCGTTCCAGTATATTTTTCATTGCTCAGCTACCATTATAAAATAATATATCAGGGGGAAATTGTGATAACATGGCGCTCGTTCGCTCGTCACGCGCTCACAAAGGGCGCTTTACTGTTCATATATATTTTTTATTTGAGCAATCTTATCATCAGAAAAGTTTATTGTAACTCATACAACATTTTTTTTTTCAAATACATCGTTACTAATAAATGCACTCGAACAACCAATCATCTACCAGCTTTCAAAAGTTCAAGGCTTTTCTCTTCTCAGATGAAATCAAATAGGCTACAGGTTTCCCTGGTACAGTATTTACCTGCCAAACACTTAAGTGAAAATTAGGTGTTATAAAAGTTCATTTGAGGCACTATAAGGAGTAGACTGTAGCACCAGTCGACCAGGGCAGTACTCCCGAGGTGGATGACAGGCTGGTGATAGGGAGAGCTGGAACTCCCGTTTCACCAGCCCTCAGGACTCGATCCTGACCATCTCCCTTTGCTGCACATTTTCAGTGCCTCATTTACACAGAGAGTAGACCAGCATATTCTCTTAATACCTTTATCTTCAACTGTCTACACCACACAACATGCACATAAGATACCACACCTTCTTTTCACACTATCCTAACAATGGCCGCTGTAATAATAATGTTAAAAAAGTTGGTACCTCGGATTGCCACCACCGGCAGGGTAGGGCTGGCGGCACAGGGTCCTCCCGGTCACCATCATGTGACTGTGCCAGCAGCGACCATTGCAATTTCCAATCTTGCTCGTCGGCAGAAAGGTGAAGGTACAGCCTTATTCTTTACAAATATCCGTGGCCTTTGGACCAACCTAAATTCAGTTCATTTCTTCCTACACTCCATATCCACTCTGGCCCTATTCCTCACAGAACCACAAATCTCACCCCATACTGAAATATCCCCGTTTTGTTTTCCCGGTTACCATCTTCTCACAAACTTCCGTAACAAGGGTGGCACCTGCTGTTATATTAAATCTCAATATGCAGTAGATACTATCTTAAACTTCACTTCACCCAATTTTGATTACTCGTTGTACAAACAAAATTATCTAAATATTACCAAGTATATCTGTGTAGTCTATCGCTCCCCCAATGCCTCTTCAGAATCCAGTGTATTTGACTCAATATCCACGCAGTTGAGTAACCTCAACCTTGCGCTTAGTACCGACATTGCCATATTGGGTGATTTTAACATACATAATGTTGAATGGTTATTGCATTTTGCCAGGGCTGACGATGCTGGTCTAGAGAGTGAGCTGTTTGCAGAATCGTTTAATCTCACGCAGCTGGTAATGCACCCAACCAGAATACCAGATAATCCTGACCACAATGCCCATCTCTTGGATCTATTCCTGACAAATAATCCAGATCAATACAGGATAGAGGCATTGACATCACTTGGATCCTCTGACCACAATCTCATCAAAGCCTCATTAGTTAGTCCCCCCCCCCAACCTCCCCCCCCGTTCTGAGTCTGTCAGGGTGACCCGATGGCACTTTGATAGGGTAAACTGGGATGGATTTAGAAATTATCTTGCTGACATTCCGTGCCAGTTCTACCCAGTCCCATATTAGTGATTTTGTACTAGCTGGTATGGATTTGTTCATACCAACTCAGCAGTTCACTAAAAGCTCGAACTCTCCAAAATGGTTTGATAGCAGCTGTGGAAGAGCAACTGCCCAAAAGTCATTAGCATACAACACTTACTTAAAATCAAAAACATCTGAATCACTCTCTCAATTAAAAATTGCTAGAAACCATGCAGAAGCTGTAATAAATCTTGCAAAATCAAACTTTCATCATTATCAAGCATCAAAACTACTTAACAACCTTAATGATAATAGAATATTTTGGTCAACTCATAATTCTTTCAATAATTACTTTAACAAGTCATCATCCATTCCCCCAGTAAAATCTTCAGATGGCAACATTACAAATGACCCACATAGGAAAGCAAATATCTTTGCCAGCACATTTGCCAGAAATTTTACCTTAGAAGTCAGCCAGAACGTCCCAGTACTAGATCTTGATTCTTCCGAAATTATCCCACTTAAAATACAGACAAGATATGTGAAATCCATCCTGGACAATTTATCAACCAATAAAGCTCCAGGCCCAGATGGAATTCCTCCAACTGTTTTGAAAAAGTGTTCCTCAGAACTTGCACCTGTTCTTGCTAAACTGTTCAGACTATGCATACGTAATTCTTCGTTCCCTAATTCATGGAAAGAAGCCAATATCCACCCAATTCCAAAGAAAGGAAGTTCCTCTGACCCCTCTGATTACAGACCAATAGCTGTCACATCTTCTCTTGGTAAAGTATTCGAAATTTTAATCAATAAGCACATAGTTAAACACCTCGAATCCAACAACTTAATTAGCGATAAACAATGTGGTTTTCGCCACGAAAGATCCACCATTGACATACTTAATACCCTGACTCATAACAGTCATCAATCAATCGACCTATATGGAGAAACTCACGCAGTAGCCCTTGATATTTCCAAGGCTTTCGACGAAGTATGGCATCATTCCCTGCTGTCCAAACTCCCCTTACTATGGACTAACGTCTGTTCCTCTGCTTTCCTCATATCTCAGCGACAGAAAAATAAGAGTAAAAATAGATGATGTATATTCCAATTTCCACTCAATTAACGCCGGCGTGCCACAGGGATCAGTTCTGGCACCAACCCTGTTCCTGGTTCATATTAATGATCTCCTATCTGTCACCCACAATCCCATACATTCATATGCAGACGAATCAAAACACTTCACAGTTCATTCACACTCAGACACCCATTTACAAAGTCCGATATTTCTAATTCTCAACTCAGCACAGCCATCTCCATAAATCAAGACTTATCTATGATCAGTGAATAGGGACAAAACAACCTTGTCTCATTTAATGCTAGTAAAACCAAATATATACAATTTACTAATAGACAGCTATTCCCTGATTCATATATTACCTTCAATGCTACTAATATTCCCCTCTCCAAAAGTATTGAAATTCTCGGCGTCTCACTTAACAGTGCCTTCAGGTGGACCTCTCATATCAGATCACTTGCTAAAACCGCCTCGAAGAAACTTGGATTATTATACAGAGTCCGTAACTTCTTCACCAACGAGCAGATAGCTATAATTTACAAAAGTCATGTGTGCTCTCAGCTAGAATATTGCTCACCCTTGTGGAATGGATGTGGAAAGGTTGCATTAAAACAACTAAACAAAATTCAAAAGAAAGCTGTTGGAATTATTAATATCCCTGCTACTACAAATAATTTACCTCCCCTAGGAGGAAGAAGGAATGTTGCCTCCCTTGCATTATTTTACAGATATTTTTATGGCAAATGCTCAGACGAAGTTGCGTCCATTGCGGCACCTCTCCATGCCTTCCCTCGTGCTGCACGGGCATCTGGCAGCGCTCATGACTGGAATGCCACACTGCCATATTGCAGAACTTCCGCCTATCAGAATTCTTTTATTCCCCGAACCGTATCTCTCTGGAACTCGCTCCCTCAGAGTTGTTTCCCTCTAAACTTCAACCTATAGCTGTTAAAGTCCAACTGTTACAGAATAGAGGACACCAGTTACCTGGTGTATGGATTTTTTTTTCTAATTCATTTTTTTCCCTTCCTCTGTTCTGTTATTTCAAAAAAAAAAAAAAATTCATGAAGACAGTTTTTTCATTCTAGTTGACATAGAGTAGCGATAAACCTTTATTATTTTTCATGATAAGATAAACGTATCAAGATATCGAAATCAGTTAAAAAGCTAGAAAAAAAGGCAACAATGCAATGAAGTGTTCCGAAAGTCTACGTTTTGTCTCCAAGCCCATATAAAGTTAGGGGTGTTGAAGTAGGGGTTGGACTGGCTCTAAGATGTCTACCCTCACGACTAGGTAAGGATTTACGTAGAAGATCTGCTATAGGTCATTGCAAATATGCAAAAGGAAAACATGAGTTGAACTACTGATGGTGTGCAAAACACAGGTGAAATTAACATAAACATAATCTCTGAAAATAACTCTGAAGTTATCTCGCGTTGTGTAGGTGAAAAAGAGGCAAGTGGAGCCCATTCCTATGCAAAATGTATAATTAACATTCATGCAATAAGTGTAATACAACTCAGGGTTGTAAAAAAATCTAATAGCACAATCCACCGAGTTTTACTTTTAAAAAGAGGGTTTTTACAATAAAATTCAGGTTTTAATGGGCAAAATGTGTTTTAATTTATTTTTCGATTTTCATGGATCTCGGTGCTCCTTTGACTCAATTTTCTTATATTCCTGTATCAGTTCGAGCATCACTGTGTGGTACCAGCACAAAATATCTCTCTGAGCTTATTTTGAAGTTTCAAACACGGTACCAGTAATCTGAAACTATAAATCACAATTTTTTCTTAGTTTGTTTCTGCAATAGTTTTGTAGTATAACAAGAACCAGATCTATTGCATTTAAAATAGTTTGCATTTACATTATTCGCCGAGGCAACCGATATTTACTATATATTACATGTCAGGCGGTAGATGGTGGCGACCATCATCCACTCTCTTCATGTGGTGCTGCCTACTTCATCCTTTACTTTAATAATTCTACTTCTCTGTCTACCTTCCTCTTTTTCTACTTCTTTCTTTCCTTCCTGTCACATTTTATTTCTCTTCTTCCCGCTCAACACTTTTCCCCGCGCCTTGCGGTGGCGAGATGCTGCCAATCGCAACTGAATAACGATTTATTACACGGGGGGGGGTTGCTTGCCAGTGGTTGATAGGTCTGCTCAGCCAGACAGGCCGGGGCTGATCAACTACAAAAACAGTATTTGTCAGATCCTGTGAACAGTTCATGTAATAACAAACTGGAAATTCCTTCCCTCATTTTCATCAGGTTAGTTTAATACACACAGTACACATGCAGCGTGGTACTCCCGAGGAGAATGGGAATGCTGGTGATAGGGATAGCTGGAGATCCTGTTTCACTAGCTAACCATCCCCCTTTGCTGACCTTTTCAGTGTGGCACTAACACACAGAGTAGACCAGCATGCTCTCCCAAACACTTCCTCTAACTATCTCATACACTACACCACATGCGCTTTACATATCACAACGTACCCCACGACGTCACAGGAGTTGACGTCAACTAGGGCATGCGGCCAGAAAACTTCCCCCCCCCCTTTACCTAGTGGCGGACTTTTGAGGGGAGGCGTGACGAAGACTCCGCCAGCATAGATCGTGAGGCCGGGGTGAGATGGGGCTCGAACCTGTGGTAGAGGGTATTAGGGCATTGCGGTTCCCAACAGAGAGAGGCCCGAATCTGGAAGTAGCGCCCCAGGAGGCTGCTGTCAATGGATGTATAATGGCGGGGCAGTTACAGTGCCAAGGTGCACTTGGAGGGTGTCACTGTACCTGTCCTGGCAGGGTGCCCCGAGGCCACTGCCACAGCCACTGGTCAAGGCTGGTGGGATAGGGGTCCCATATCCATTGCCAAGACCTGGGACTGCAGTTGGTGGAGCCTGTTGCATGTCTCTCCCCTTTATTATTCTCAAAGCAAGTCTGAGGACATTAAATCACCCAGGAGAATTAGAGTGGAGTTGGGGAATGTGTGAAGTTTGAGGGGTAGAGGGAGTGAAGTAGTTGAGACATTGAATGGGAAGTGGGTGCATGTGGGATACGTGCAGGAAGTTCGGTATAGGGGAGGATCAGCCAGAATGATTGCTGGGAGGGATTGGTATTATAAGCTGGTTTGGCAAGATAAGACAGAAGGTTATGGTGGTGTGGGTGTGTTGGTTGGGGAGAAATGGGTGGAATATGTCATGAATGTTATGGGAGTAAGTGATAGGGTAATGCTGTAGTAGTGAAAATTTTGTTTGGTAGGACTGTGTTTGCTTTTATATCGCCGTATACCCCACAGGCAGGCTTGGATGATGTGGAGAAAGATATATTTTGGGATGACTTGATACGTGTAGTAAGTGGCATGGGGGATGATGAGATTGTAGTTATGGGAGGGGACTTAAATGGTCATGTAGGTGAAGCAGCTCAAAGATATGAAGGAATAAATGGGGGATGTGTATATGGTACAATAATGTGGAAGGGGAAAGGATACTCGAGTTTGGAGAGGCAGTGAACATGATTGTGTGCAACACATATTTTAGGAAAAGAATTAGTAGATTGATTACATACGAGTCTGGGGGAAATAACAGTCAGATAGACTATTTCCTGGTCAGGAAGGCAGATAGAAGGTTAGTGAGGGATTATAAAGCTATAGGGAGCGAGGAGTGTGTTCAGCAACGCAAGATATTGATATGTGACATGGTGCTTGAGGAGCGGTTGATGAAAAAGAGGACCTATTCACCTAGGAGCAAAATATGGAAGCTGAAAAACCAGGCAGTAAGGGATGCCTTCTATAGCGAGATGAGGGGAGTAGTGGCTGAACAGGAAGGCGTTGACAGTGTTGATGAACAGTACAGACCTTCAAGCACAACCTCTTGAGTGTTACTGACTCTGTTTGTGGATGGACAAAGGGATCCCCAGGACATAAAGTAACGTGGTGGTAGTATGAGGGTGTAGAAACTGCAGTTAAGGAGAAAAGAAGGCTTTTGTGGAAAAGGAAGAAGGGTGGTAAGAAAGAATACATGGCTGCCAAGCGTAGGGCTAGAAAAGAGGTTTGCAGGGCAAAGTCTGAGTTACAGAGACTTTTACTTGATAACCAAAATCGTGTGAAAAGGAAGAATATGATATTTAAGGTGGCATATCAGATGAGGAGGGAGAATAGGGACATCATAGGTAAGCAGTGTGTGAAGAATTATGAAGGAAGGATAGTGGTGAACAGTGGGGATATTAAAGGTGCATGGAAAGTGCATTATAACCGGTTGTTGAATGAGGACTTTGACTGGGACAGGAAATGTTTGAAGCCAGAAGATCTAGTGTTAAGCCCTTGGCCTTTGATTGACGCTGCTACTAGGAGCAAGGCAATAGGCAGGATGCAGACGGGGAAGGCAGCAGGTGTGTGGGTTGACTGCTGATACGTTCAAAGCCTCAGGAGATTATAGGAGGGGGGTTAGTCACTGACTTGATAAATACGATTACAAATTAGTGTATTCTCCCTGATTGACTGAAGAATGCAATTTTAAATGTTTACAAGGGGAAGGGTGATGCCCTAGGCATAATGCTTTTAAACCAGATAATGAAGGTAATGGAGAGAGTTCTAGAAGGTATGATTAGAGAAAGAGTGAATACTGTATAGATGAGATGAAGTTTGGGTATATGCCAGGCAAGGGACCACTGATGCCGTAATCATTGTTTGACAGTTTCAGAAAAAATATATAGGAAAGAAAAGGGAGCATTGTACTTTGTTTTTGTTGATATGGAAAAGGTCTTTTATAACGTCCCCAGAGAGGTGGTGAAGTGGACAATGAGAAAGCTTAGGATCGAGGAGTGCCTGGTTATGGTCGTTATGGCAATGTATGTCGGTGCTCGCAGCCAGGTAAGGATGAATAGAGATTTGAGTGATGAGTTTTCGTGAATGCTGCTGTGCACCAGTGGTCAATTTTGATCCCTTTGTTGTTTATTATGGTACGTGAAGCCCTCTCACGTGCCTTCAAAAATGGACTTCTATGGGAGATGATGTATTCTGGCAATCTAATGTTGACTGCAGAAAATGAAAGGAGGGGGGGGGAGAAAGATTTAGGAAGTGGAGAGATAGTATGGGGCACAAGGGCTTGAGAGTAAATGCAGATATAACAAAAGTGATGGTATCTAGGGCTGGTGGCTGTGCTGTCCAAGAAGAGGGAGAGTGGCCATGTGCGATGTGCCACAAGGGCGTGGGAACTAATTTAATCTTGCGCAGTGTTTGTGATAAGTGGGTGCATAAGAGATGTAGTAGCATTAGAGGTAGACTGTGAGATAACACTGATTTCATGTGTGCGGAGTGTAGAGGAGAGCATGTGGAGATTGCCAGCCGGCAAATCAAATCCTAAAAAAATTTACAGCTACATTAGAAAGAAAAAGGTTATGACTACATCAATAGGCCCTCTAAAAACGAACAATGGCAAGCACACGGAAAATGAGGTTGAAATAGTAAACATTCTTTAACGATTACTTTGCGTCTGTTTTTACAGTAGAAAACACCACTAGAAACCTACTGTTACCCACAAACCAAGCAGACAGCACAGTCCTTAGTAACTATGCTATCCATAATAGTGATATCCTTTCAGCCATAAATAGTACGAACATAAACAAACCCCTGGCCCTGATAAAATATCACCGAGAATTCTCAAAGAAGCAAAAAATGAGTTACTGCTGCCACTCTCTGTCTTACTCAATAAATCGCTAAGTACTGGGAAAGTTCCATGCGAATGGAAACTAGCAAATGTAACACCAATTTTCAAAAAGGGAAATAAGTTGCACCCAGGAAATTACATACCAATCAACTTAACATCAGTAGTGTGCAAGTTAATGAAAAAAATCATGAGACAAAATAGTTAATTATCTAGAAGAAAATAAAATAATCAAAGACTCGCAGCATGGATTCAGACATCGTCATTCATGCTTAACAAACTTACCGGACTTCTTCCATGATGTTTACAAATCATATGATGACTCAAGAGCAGTAGATATACTTGACCTTGACTTTCAGAAAGCATTTGACACTGTCCCCCACAAGCATCTCATAAGCAAAATAGAAGCACATGGAATAAAAGGAAATACGCAGAAATGGTTACAAGACTGGCTTTCAGACCGAAAACAGCGAGTTGTGATAAACGGAAAGGAATCTAAATGGCGTAATGTGATTAGCGGCGTTCCCCAAGGCTCAGTACTTGGACTGATACTTTTTATTATCTATTTAAACGATATTGATGAGGGTCTAAATTGTAAAATATCCGAATTTGCAGATGATACTAAAATAACCAGTAAAGTAACTTCATGATTTCAGTGGCAACAGTTACAAAATGACCTTAATACTTTAACAAGCTGAGCAGAAAAATGGCAAATGAAATTCAACACAGAAAAATGTAAAGTACTTCATACTGGAAGTAACAACGTCCGTGCGAATTACAAAATTAATAATATCCAGTTATCAAGTACAGACAATGAAAAGGATCTTGGTGTGATAATATCAAATGACCTAAAACCGAGTAAGCAGTGCACCAAGGCGGTTAAAATTGCAGACAAGCTGATGGGTTTTATTGGAAGGACTTTTGAGTTTAAATCGGAAAAAGTCATACTTGTCTCGTACAACTCGCTAGTGCGCCCCCATCTTCAGTATTGTGTGCAATTTTGGTCTCCGTACTAAAGAAAGGACATAGAAAAATTAGAGAAAATACAGCAAAGAATCACAAAAATGATACCACGACTTAGAAACAAATCTTATGAGGAAAGCCTCGAGGAACTTATATTATTTAGCCTATGGAAGCGCAGGTTAAGAGGTGACTTTATTGAAGTTTTCAAAATCATGAATGGATATGACACCTTAGACATGAATAAATATTTTGAAATAGACTGGTCGAGACAAACCACAAGTAATGGCTGCAACATTATGGGAAAGCGTTTCCAATCCCATGAAACAAAATACTCCTTCAACAGAGTCGTAAATATCTGGCACAGATTACCCTCAGATACCGTGAACATCTCAGTTAAGACATTCAAAACCAAAATAGACAAGTATTTGCATGAGAATCCTCAGCTGACTCTTTTTCTGTCCGAATAACTTACTTTTATAGCTATGTGTAAGTTTATTCCCCTTTTGTCTACAAGACACCCCGTAAACAACGTACACCTGTACATAGCGTCGCATCACGTCATCATATATTTTTCAATTTATTTGATGCAAATAAAGTAATATAAGCACAGACTAGGATCAGCACAGATAGCCCTGAGTTGATGGTCACTACACTTACTTCCTATCTGTGATGGGCTGTGGATCACTTGTACTGACTAATGAGACCACCGCTCCTATTTCTACCAAGCGATCGCTTGTATCTGAGCCTCCTGGCTCGGGTTTATCTGCCTAACGCCGGTTTACACTAAATTCCCCCTTTTAGCTCACGTAATCCAAGTGAATATCGACTGGTCCACTTTAAATGATCCATCCATTTGGTATACTGTGTCTAGTGGCATATGATTCTGAGTGTGGTGTATATTTAACCTTGATAGAGTATTCTTTGGTGATAATGTTTTAAGTTTCTTCCCGCAGAGTCCAAGTGAGACCACGGGATTACTATATTTATGTGTATCTGTAACTTTTGAATTCCCACAGAGTCCAACTGAAACCACGAGATTATTTAGCTATATTCAATGTACCTGTATCTTTTGAATTCCCGCAAAGTCCAACTGAGACCACAGGATTACCGTATTCACGTTGTTATGTCTACAGACGCTCCATTAACTCAACGTACCCGTTTATGTCATGTAGTAGCTATTAATTTATTTGATTACTTTCTCTTTCAGGTTACTCAAACAGGTAACTTACAGATAAAGTAGTACAGAATGTGACCTTTCCTTTCCAGTATTTCCTATGAAATTTCCACGTCAGTTTTTCCATGCTGCATGGTGGCTTTTCTCACTTTTCCTGGAGGGTTTGGGGGTGGGGGGAGCCTTCTTGCTTTCCACTCCTTATCCTTCAGCATGTAGAGATAGATCTTGTATTCATAGCCTTCTCTGTAACAAGCAGCCTCAAAAGGTCCAGAAGGTCTGTTGCTGTTTGCTTTCCTATGTAATCCTATGTATGGGGCACTCCGATCACTGACATTCGTTCTGTCAAGAGCAACATTGACACCAGGGATCATGACCGATTTTGATGCATGCAGTCGTTTGGGAGGAGCTGTGCTTGTATTGGGCTTACTACTGTCAGTGCTCTCATCTTCGCTAGTGTCTTCAGTACTGGAGAGAGAGGACACCAGTTGGCCTGTAGTGGTTGCCTCAGTTGCCCGACAAGTGACGCATTCTCTGTACTTTTCATACTTCAATCTCCTCCACACTGAAGCCTGCTCCCACTGAACCAAAGTGAGGTCGACGCCTGCCATGGACCCTCTGCGTCCTGGTTCACGCTGGCCCTTGAGGAATTCCTTGTCCTCAGGAATGCTCATGAGACTGACAGCACCTTCATGGGCAATGTCGAACAGATTCTTTCATCGACAGTCTGAAGTCCTCTCCATTTTTCAGCTGTTGTCCGCCATGCCTCTTGGAGCTCTTCCTTAGATTTTGCCAATTTGTGTAGAACTTCAACTTCCCCATTCAATGGTCTATCCTCTTCATGGTGATGCGGAAACTTTCGTAAAATTCTTCGGCTTGAATCACGACTTGCCGGACAGCTTGTGTCACAGGCATCCTTTGGCTCAGATGGAGATGGAGGAAAGTAGAGAGAACTTCTCCAATTGAGGGCAGTTTAGCATCGAGCAGCTTATCCTGCCAGCGCTCCAACATGTATAGAGGCTCCCACTTCCGTTTCGACGTACTGTTCATAACAATCACTCACTTACGACAAGACGTGAGAAAAAAAAATCAGGTATAATCACCAATAAGCACTGTCACAACACGGTTCCCATACACGTTACGTCAGCTTGTCCATCCGTTCAATGTTTCTCCGCTTGAACGTTTGGGACGCGCGCACACACAGCCAGGACACAAGCTCGGTTCCAGCAAGACTGCATAGATGCTGTGCGGTTCCTCCAGATACCATGCTGATTAACCATGACTCATGAGCTGGGGTGCTCGTAGTTTTCACGGCTGAAGAAGAGAGTGTTTATAATAGGCTAATGATCATTACACTAAAAGTAATTCTGGTGATGCAACGCATGTAGCAGACCAGATTAAAGAGTGGTATGTAATATCCAATGAAAGCTTTAAACAGAAATAAATCCGATATATTATGTACAGTAAGTAGTTGCAGAGTTAGGCCTGGCAGGCGTTCCCCACCCCCCTCCCCCTGGTGGTCGGAACGTGAACCCCACTAATTGAAGCCATCCCCTGCGTTTCCCTTAGGTCGGAAACAGACCAAAATTTACCACAGCAAACATCAAGAGCTCCTTCACAATATTGTTTATGTGATCCTACACCTAAGAATGCATGGTTCAGAAGTTATACTGAAATTTCATCAGAAATTTAGGAAATGCTGAAACTTTAGCCCTACTGCTCGACCCCTAAATAAATTTATATTTTGATACAATTTTTTCGTGTTACATCGTGTCCATTAGAACAAAATGAGGGGTTTTGAGACTCAGCGTTCAAACTTTCAGT
>JAGKTI010007904.1:18524-35297 GCA_018397915.1 Birgus latro | reverse complement strand
TTTTTTTTTTAAGTCACTGTATTCAAGACATTAATATAGCCTAAAATGTAACTAATGCAAACCCTTTTGATATTCAAAACATAACATACAAGAGATTAATTCATAATATGCAAAATACAGGGTCTCCTGCGAGATGCGTTGAGAAACTTCAGGAGGGTAAAAAATGCCTTATCAACATGGGTCCCATTTTTGGCCACTTTGGAGCTATAGGTACTGATGACCTTACTGGCTAATTATGAGGGGGACCTTTCTTGCCCATAAGGTCATAAGTAACTGTAGCTCCGTTACGGCTGAGAATTAGACCCATGTTTATTTAGCATTTTTAAAATTCAACATTATCCCTAGAATAACTTCATGGTTTCAAAATTCTCACACGATACCTGTAAGTCGCTAAGTCAGAGGTGCTACGAAGTCTCCAGTGTCATCGCGATACTCTTCTTAACACAGCTCCTTTGGCTCATCCTCAGCTGAATAAAGTCCGGTGATAGCTGTAATAAAAAAGTAGAGTTATTTCCACCATGACAGGGTTAATGGCACTGGTATCAACACTCTCAGTCTCCTACATTCAATCTCAGCTGAATAAAAAGCGTTTAAATTGTAGTGTTATTTTCGCAGGTGAAGGTAGGTGGCTTTGAAAGTTACGCAACAGCTCTTCCTCAGCCGATCATTCTGCACGTTACACCTAAGTATCTTTCATTATGCTGCGGTGTAAACTAAATAGGTATTAAAACGAAAACAAAAAACAATGTTAAGATGCAATATAAGGTACAGTATGTTAAATAAATCGCTGAAGAAGAGGTATTACGAAACCACTGTGCCACCTGTAGTCTGATCCGGAAACTGTCAATAGGTACCAATCACGTGATATATAATACGTCGTCGTGCTGAAGTAGTGGTAGGGTGGAGCCGATAATTCTGAACGCTTGAATGATGAGTGAACGGGGTGTGGCTTTTTTTTTACTGTTTTATTTTTATTGGTATTTTATTTTCTTTATTGCCGGGCATTCTAATGATACTTCGATTACTGTGTTTCGCCGTTTTCCTGTCTCTGTATCCTAACCACCCGTTTGTAAGTGGGATAATAGGGTTAGGAGGAAGATTATTATTATTACCACTACTGTTACTACTACTACTACTATTATTATTACTATGGGGCAACACTGAGTTAGATGATGAATTATTATTATTATTATTATCATTATTATTATCACTACTACTACTACTACTACTAATATATTATTATTATTATTACTGTGGGGCAACACTGGGGTAGATGATGATGATGATGATCATGATGATTACTGCTATTTTTATCATCATTATGAGTACTAAAACATTGACAAAATTTTCACTCACTCCAATATCTTTTCGAAAACCGATAATTTTAGAAACAAAGACGCTGCTTTCTGAATAATGTGGTGTTGAGGTAAGTATGCGTTTGTTTGTTTGTGTGTTGATCTGGTAAAATTGCAGGATTCAGAGCATGTCACTCGCTTCCCCCCCCCCCTCTCTCTCTCTGCCTGGCCTGTCTGCGATTAGAAAAAATTAATTTACTTTGCCAGAGAGATAGAGAAAGAGAGAGAGAGGTGAAGTTAGTACGTGCGAAAAGTAAGATAGAAGTGGAGGTGGGAGAAAATTAGAGCAGAGATGGAGGGAACACAAAAATAGGTGGAGGGAAGTACAGAAGAGGAATGGTGGAGTACAGAGGTGGAAGGAAAGTGGGACAGAAGTAAAGAAGTGGCTAAGAAATGTAGAGAAGTGGTGGAGGAAAGTAGAGAGGTGGTGGAGGAAACTCAAAGAAAGTGGAGGAAAGGTGGTGTTTAGAGAACAGGTGTAGGAAAGTAAAGATGTGGCGAGGGAAATAGACACGTAAAGAAGTAGAGAAGAGGTGGAAAAAAGGAAAGTAGTGGAGGGAACTGGAGAAGTGGCAGAGGAAAGTAAGTAGTGGAGAAGTGGTGGAGGAAAGTAAAGCAGAGGTAGGAGTGGAGAAGTACTGAAGGAAAATAAAGTAGTGGAGTTAAGTGAAGAAGTGTTGGAGGAGAGGTACGGTAGTGGAAGTGAAGTAGTGATGGAAGTAGAGGTGGAAGAAAGCAGAGTATAGTGGAGGGAAGAGGTGGAGGGAACTGGAGAAGTGGAGAAGTGATGGAAGTAGAGGTGGAAGAAAGCAGAGTATAGTGGAGGGAAGAGGTAGAGAGAAGTGGAGAAGTATACGGTGTTCGAACTTTAGGTAGAGAACTATAGGGTTGATTTTCATATCCAAGATTATAATTTTAGCAGAGAGAGAGAGAGAGAGAATTATAAACTGTCCTCTAATAGGCCCGATACTGGAAAGAACTTACATATCTCCTTGTCAGGTCTGTTAAGCCTAAGAGAGAGAGAGAGAGAGAGAGAGAGAGAGAGAGCGTCTTTGTTTCGTCTTTTGTGCCTGTAGTATTATGTTTGCGCCCATAGTTAATCATGGTTAAAATAATAATAATAATAATCTCGACCTATTTCTTTGCATGAATGTAATCACACAACTTTCCGTCACAGAGGTAAAAAAACAATTATATTATTTTAAACATATCATCCTGTTTATATTTGGTCACATTTCTCGGTAACTCTTACACCTCTTACTTTTTCTCTAATGAATTCCACAATTGCTTTTTTAGCAGAAACTCATTTGGGAAGGCTGTTGTATATTTAGAAACATGTTTAATTGTAAAGAAAAAATATCCGCAACATTTATCTGCTATTATGAAGAAATGAATACCAAGAAAAAGTATAATAGACCGTTGTAAGTGAGTGTAAGAATAATAGACATTAGAGACGAGAAACGCGCGGTCTCATTTCTCACATCCGTATAGTCAAATTACTCATTGTTTGATAACATAATGTAACGCTCAGTAATGCGGTGAACGATAGAAGTTGTAGTTTTCGTCTTCGATTTCAGCCCGTTTCTTAGAATGCGGTTGAGACGATAAGAAACTTTATGTTCAGGTCACATTCACTTTTTACCAACATCAAATTACAAACTCCCCATACGGCAGGGAGCATAAAATGCAACAAAAAAAGATGTAAAACAAAGGGCCCGAGGCTGACAGGTGTTTCCGTTTCAGCCAAAATTGAAGCGGGAAAAATAATATCAGCGCTGCCAACCCTTCACGTCAAAAGTAGGGGGGAAGGAGGGAGGACGGGAGCAGGGCAGCCAACCTTCTAGAATTGATTACTATTAGGATAATTATAGGGAAGCCTGGCTCGTTATTGATTATTGCCGACTTTTGTTTCGTCGAATGCTCACATTGTCAGACGGAAAGGAATCTTAGGGGAAATCAGACTACTTGTCATTTTCTCTCCTCATTCTACGCAGCTATCGTCACGTGACGACCGTGGTTTTTATGAGCCGGGAGAAAACGAGAAAGAAACCATACGACCAAAAACACGCTCACGCCATAGCAAACTTTCCGGCGTCTAGAGCGCAACCCACGCCGGCCAAAATTCACAAAGAGGCGACGTTGGCAGCTCCCCAGAAACGGACCTGAGAGGGGTTTTTGTTTCAAATTATGGCTAATTTTAAACTATGTCAGGATCAGGCGACGTTCCGAGTCTGGTCCGACTATTGATGTTAGACATGCAAACTCTACCATACTTTAAGTTACATGTCAAACAATACATACTAAATATATTTCATAGCCTTAATATGAACCCACTCCGTAATCCTCCCCGACCCTGACTTGAATACAAAATGAGTAATACACACACACAAGAACTTTTTCTAAACATCAAGATTGCCGTCGGGATTATGATTTTTCCTAGATGCATGCCTAACAGTAGAAATGAGAAGTGAGGCGGAGCGAGGCAAGGGAGCCCCACCTGATATGGAATGCCAGCGTTCTCCATTATCTGAGGCACAGAGGCCATATAAAAATTTATTATTCCCCCCAAACCCCCCCCCCGTCAACCCCCCCCCCCCCTTCCGCAAAGAGCTGCGATAGGTCGCCAGTTTATGTTTATCGCTCTCATTATTACGTAAATACCGTCGAATAAATTAAACTATGGGGGAAATTTGGCAATAGTTTCATGCTAGTCTGAGCAGGCTGTGTAGCCAAGTGTGTCTAAATTCCCAAGGCCTGGTGATATTTGGTAGATTTCTTTTCTGTTCACTCAAATCAGCTGGCTGGCCGCATGTTGCTGCCGGCATTAGGAAAACGTATCGTATCATACTTGCTCGCTCACTATTCCTCGGTCTTGCTTTTATTCGTTAACCATAATGTAGAGGACGTGGCTTAAACTATTTGTTCTTTAAGTTGTATAACTTTTTACGGACAACATAGAAAGTTGATGTATGTGAAATGAATAATCTTACGGGTGGCCAGGGAGTCTAGGAGTTAGTTGCGCTGGCGGCCGTCAGGGGGACGGTTGGTCGGAATATTTTTGAGCAAAAAATTATCTAAATAAAATTCGAAAGGCGCCATAGTGACTGGGTTCAAGGTAAGGGGAGGGTGTCTGAGTGGTTTTGGATCGTGTCCGTGCTACTCAGGAAGGGAACTGAGTGATAATACCTGTGAAAACTGCGTTTGAAAAACAGGGCGGTGGGAGACCCTCGCATAACTCTTTCGACCCAAAAACGAAAAAACGGGAAAATGAAAGCAGTCGACGATTAATCGAATTTGAGGGAGTTTTGGGTCGCGTCGGACCGCTGCAGTAGATCCGTTCTCTCCGCTATTTATGTCTCCTAAGGTACGTGGAGCTGTCAGTGTGTGTCAGTGAATACATAACAAATATTGTGTGTGATGTGGTCCTCCAGAAAATTGAAAAACTTAGAATTTTTGACTAAAAATAACTTGGCGAGGGAGAACAAGGGAAGTCCTCGCTAGTTCTGAGAAACCTCGCTTCCTCGCCCGGTGTGCTGATAACCCGAGTGTTAATATTCAACTGAAACTGAATTAAAATGTGAATTCCTAAGACCGGCCTGGGTGAGTGTATTTCTTGGACATCTTTTCAGCGCTCAAGCACCGTCATAGTGCCGTAGGTCAAGTAGGGTCACAATTTTGGGGTTTTGGAACAGAGTTTAGAGATTTGGAGTTAGTGCAAGAAGATACCAGTGTTGATAGTTTTCATCGCACGCAGCCTGTAAGTACCGCAAGTCAGAAAGGGTAATTATTTTAGTTGTTCAGAGGAGAGGTTTGGGATTGTAGGTCTATGCAAAAAGTTTATAAGTGTTTGAAGCAGAGTTTAGTCATTTGTGAATTAGTATTAGAAGCTACTATGCGTTTTATAAACTATTTTTCGTTGCACATGGTCCGTGAGAATGCCGTAGGTCAAGCAGGATAATATAAACTGGATGTTAGGACAAAGTTTGGTATTTTGGGAGATGCTAGGTTAAGAATATCGTAGGGGATGTAACAAGGGTATCCGAGTTCTGTGATAGCCGCACTGGACGGAAAACTATTGCAGATCTTTATTGTAGTTACGGGAGTTTAGTTCATGAAAGATGTTTTCAGTGCGTAATCTAGTTTCATGATAATGACTCAGCTGTGGCAATTACTGTGCTTTAGGTAACAAGTGACACACCAAAAGCTCTATTATAAAGTACATTAGTTTATTTGAGATGTTTAGTGCCAAGGCTTTGTAATAGCATTTGGATTAGGAAAATTATAAGTATGTAAAGGTTCTGGATGATGCATTTTGGGAGTATTAGGCAATAGGGTGTAACTAGAGGGATTTATTGAGAGTGGTCACAGACTAAACAGTGTAGAGGGTACTGGAATGATTTTTTACCCTTTGATTACTACAATAATTTCTCACCTGAAGCCAAACTCTCCTGTTAGCTAGAATGAAGTGGAAACATTGCAGTGAAAGGAGTTATTGCTAGTTTTTCTCCATGCTGTTGCTTACCAGAATTTCATGTAGTTAAGCAAAATAAAGCATGAAAGTGTGCCCACAGCAGTGAAAGAACTAGGATTTAGGAGGGGGGGACTTAGAATATAAAGGTGTTTCAGAGGCAGTGCCACAATAATAGAAATATTGAATTTTCCTTTCTTACTTTTTGGATCCTTAAAACCTTAAACTGGTGGGACATTAAGTTTGGATAGTGACATTGATACTTAGTTAATATAACAGACTTCTTTAATGTCCTGATCCAAAGAACATGACAAGTCATAAGGAGTGGAATGAAGAGTTAGGGAATACCGTATCCACTTTGAGGTGCTAGTGTACGTGTTTGCTATAAAGGTTTGAAGAATATCTGAGAGCAAATAATTTGCTGATCCCTATTTCGGCATAACTCTAAAGAAGCTAATATCTGATGGCAAATAACTTCCTGATCCTTATTTTGACATACCATAACCCTGAACAAGCAAGTAATCATAAGTATATAGCACACTCATTGATTCTGTGATCTTACTGGTGGTGATTGGTTTGTAGGCATTTTTGTCATAGTAATGTTTGGAAGAAACTTGGTATTAGACTTTTAATCACTGTAATAAATGAGATACGGAGCTCAAGGTTAATGACCACTGAGGCACTACTAAACACTGGGGAAGTTTGTGTGTAGTAGGCATGTACTTTACCTTAATTCCAATTTTTTAAAAAACTGGGTGCCCCCAAATGGTAGTCATTGAAGTTGAAGTGTTTGTTATTTTGTTCAGGAATGAGTGTTGCACCGGTTATTAAATGTTTCATTTGCCCACTCATTCAGATTTTTGGATCCTATCTCTGAAATGGCATGAAAATAACTTGACAGAACGCTGGGTGGTAACCATATAACCAAACCATACGTGCTCCCTACGTGTCAACAAGTGGGTTGGTGGAGGGTTAGTGCCCCTCCCCGTAAAAAAAAATAACTCAAAGTCAAATGGCCACCCCTTATGGGATTATGGTGTCTGGCAATAGAAAAACAAATTGAAAGAATAACCAAGTCTTTCAAGACATGTTGCCTTCAATACTTAAATGCAAAAATGTTTGGTATGGGGTACAGAACAATTGTACCAGGTCATTAAAATGTTGATTTGTTTCTGTGTTTGTATTTGAAGTGATCATTACATTGGTAATTAAAGCTGAGACACAAAGATACTGTACCAGTAAAGTGGAAGCTCAACCACTATAGCTACATGAGGGAAGATGATGGATTGGCATGAAAGTGGTGACTGAGAAACTCTTGGATGTTTTTTGTCTGACAACTAGGATATGGTATGGGAGTGGGCAATAACAGAAGATATGTACAAACATTAGAACAGGTAAAATTAGGTTAGTACTGGTGGCCTGTGGTTCCTTACTGGTATCCTAGGTTTAAGTTTAGGTGTGATGGTTAGGCTGGTTTGTTTGGGGCAGGTTGAATAGAGTTGGCGGGTTGCTAGTTTGATTAGATTGTGTGGAATAACTTTGGTGGGTTTCCATAGCTAAGTATTAATGTTGTTAGTGCAGGTTGTGGCTACAGGTGTTATGGAATTTACCTTCAAGTCTCCTCAAAACACCCAGCATCCAAATGGGAGACGTGTGCTGCTAGGTCAACTTGGTAAATACTTGCTAGGTATTGCAGAATTTAGAAAAAAATTATTATCCATATTTTTGGTAGGCTTTCATATGAATTTCTTTAATGTTTGCTGGTACTGTACCATAATTAATGTTTCCTCTACAGCTGAAGAGTGAAAAAAAAAAAGTTCTATCATTAAGTAAATTTAGAAAACCACAAATAGCTAAATATGACAGATAATGTTTGTGATTCATTAGAGGGTGAGTCAGTAACAACCTTTTTCAGTTAACAGGAACTAATGGTACAGAACAGTTTAGTTGGGAAAGCTGTACTGTACAGTATAGTATAAAGTTCAATTTTAAGTGTACATAATTTATTGTGCTGTATGGTAATCAAATTTACACAGGTTTATCCAAATATACTGTTGTGCGGTAGTTACTGTACTGTAGTTGGTTAGAATCAAAATTCTGTTATACACAGATCATATTGTGAAGACCTAAACTACCTGAATGAAATCATTTTGAACCAAGTCTGACATTAGCTTTTCTCCATGTGTGCCAGTTGTTAGAAACAAACAGGCTAGCTACTTTAAGAACAATAAGGAAAAGCAGGAAAGGAAGCTATATTAATATTCCTAGCCCTCAAAAAGTGCACTGGGTTATTATTATTATTTTTTTTTTTTTTAATGCACAAAAGCATTGTGTATACGGTATTAGCTGCAGTCGATCTGAAATTGTTTCCAAGTGTCATATTTGTTGGCTGGTGATATTCTGATTCAGTACCGGTTTACTGGTAACCTGACCTGAAACATTTTCACATTGAAAAGTGTTGTGTTTAGCTGTAGTATTTCAGTGACCCTATGGTAATTAACTTTCAGTGCCACTTTTTAGTTAACTAGTACAGGGTACTGGTATTAGTAATACCTGTATTTTCTTAAGTTGGTTACTGATAAATTTACTGTTCAAGACAACAAAAGCCTTGCCAAAGCTATAGCCAGCTATACTGTACTATATTTTAACAGTAGGCCTATTACTGTCTTATATGCCTTGATGATGTTTATTTCATTGGTAGCTACTTGATAATTGGTTAGTTTTGGCTTTTGTAGCCTGCTTGGAAGATTAGTGGCTGATCATGAATCTAAGTTTACAAATCAGATAATGCTATAATGTTTCTTTGTTTACTCACTACTACCCAGCACTATAGTAGTGGGTGGTGGCGACCATCATCCATTCACTCAGTGTAGTGCTACCTACTTCTTCCTTCACCTTTACAGTTCTATTTCTGTTTGCCCCCCCTTATTTCTACTTCTTTTATTTGTCACTTTTTATTACTCTTCTTAGGTGTCTGTACACTGAGTGACAAGTTTAATAGTTTTCTGTGTTACACTAGGGAACCATTTACAACAGTTTGGTAACCATATTACCAGTTCCTTGGGTGAAATGGTTTTAGTTTTGGCTTTTTAGCCAACTTGGAAGATTAGTGGCTGATCATAAATCTAAGTGTACAGATCAGATAGCCTAATGCTATAAAGTTTCGTTGGTTATGCACTACTACCCAATACTAGTAGTGGTGGGTGGTGGCAACCATCATCCATTCACTCAGTGTAGTCCTATGTACTTCTTCCTTCACCTTTACAATTCTATTTCTGTCTGCCCACCTTTATTTCTACTTCTTTTATTTGTCACTATTTATTACTCTTCTTAGGTCGCTGTACACTGAGTGACAAGGTTAATAGTTTTCTGTAACCTAGGGAACCATTTACAACAGTTTGGTAACCATATTACCAGTCCCTTGGGTGAAATGCTGCCCACTATGGTGCCCCTGTTAACTGGGTGGAGACATGAATGCAACATCCATCTAGGAACCAGGCCTCCACACTTTTCCCCCCTGCTTCCCTGTGTCTACGAGTCCCCATGTGTTACCGTACCCCCTTAAGGGAACATAGATCACTTCATGGGGCAGCTCTGCAGAGGCATTTGCTTGTCTGTAATTGATGTGTGCTTGTCCAGACAGACTGGGGTTGATCAGCGACAACCTAGCACCAGTATCGAGTTCCTACCTGTTAGGCTAACAGTATGTACGGTACATCTGTACTGGACACCTTTACTTACCAGGCCCCTCTTTAGCTGAACAAAACTTTCTGACTAAAACCTAGAACAAAATACTGTACAAAACTGTTATCATACTGAAGAAGTTATTGGAGCTTGTTTCTAGTCATTTCACCACAATGCATCTGTCCTTAACTGCAGATATGGTAGCCTACAGTGCTGTAACAGTGACAAAATAGCTACAAAAGTCGTTGTACTAAATGGGTTCAGAAAATATGTTAAATTATTGTCATTAAGTTCTCTCTCTTTTTTTTTATTTTTTTTATAAAGCTAGTGGGATACCTAAGACCATTTTATTGGGCTTGGGACAGGCCTTGTTACATAAAGGGAGAGTTACTGCACTGGCTGCAGTTGTTTGTCGTTACTAGTATATGTTAAATATGATGATGTCAATTGCAGAAATAATTTTGTAAGGTTATCATTGATTAGATTACTCCAAAAATATACCTTGACCTCCCATGTACTTGATCATTATCAGTTAGCTACAGTAATTTTTTATCAGCCTAGGCTAGCTGTTACTGGAACTAGCCTCTGGGAGTGGTGTGGGTGGCAGGAAAGAGAGATAGACCATGGAAGAGATAAGGTGGAGGGATTAGGACAGAGTTGAAGAATTTAGCTTATGTAGGAACATTGGTTGGGATGGAATTAAGAACAGAGTTAAATCAAAGCTTTGAAGTGAAGGCAGACAATCACAAATTCACGGTTTTTGCCAAAATGAGGTTTCAGTGCTGAAATATTAGGAGCGAGTTTGTGTGTGCAGCATTTGATTACAGTCTAGGTCATGTCTACGTCCTGAGTGTTGTAAGTTATGTGCAGATCTAGCCTATTTGTCATAAAAAAAAAAAGGGGGTGGGGGAGAGAGAGAGGCATTATTGGGTATGTATGGCATGAAGATAGATACCTTACCATACGGGTAGATGTAAAGACTAAAGTTAGGTGTCTCATATCCATTTAGAGTTTCTCCCTCTATTTTATCAATAGCCATGGGATATAGTGACTTTTTGTGTTGCAGATACCTTTATACAGTACATCTCATGCCAATGGAGGAGGTGGTGTGAGAATATAGCCTACCTGGGGGCTTCCTTTTTTCGTTTTAATTTGTTCCCACACTGAGATAAGCAATTAATACTGTGGGTCTCTCCACCCTATAGGAACACTGGATATTGGGTAGGATATTGATAATTATGGTACCATTTGACATTGCTCAGAGATGAAAGTTTGCTTAGTTTTACAGCAATAATTCAGTGAGTCACCGCAATTTTATCGCCATATAAAGCCGGGCCAGCAAGATGGGGGCATGCAATTTGGAATTATCTCAGTGTGGCAACATTGGGAGTACAAATACTGTATCTGTAACAGCCTTGTGAAAATTAAGGGTTGCCAGTTAGGACATCTTGTTCTCCATATGTCTAACAGCCCATAGAGTGGAGTACACGATGGTATGGTAGCTACAGATGCACAATGAACATACCAGTATAGCTAGTACTGTACAATAGTCTTGTGCTCTTAGTGTACAAAACTGGTACCAGTATGGCTACAGTATTGTAACAGGTGTATAGAGAACAAGGACAATACTGTAGCTACTGTTTTACATGGTGCAGTGTGTTTTACTGGTGCTGTAGCTGGTAACCTCCACTGTGCATCCCTTATGCTGTAGTGTTAGACCAGGTTTGTGTGCAATGCCCAGTGCTGTATATTATGTTAGTCATTGTAACAAAAGTAAAACTGAGATGAGTAACAAAAATACTAAGGCATATCAGTCAACTGTACTATTATGACTGGTGGTTACCTAAATTTATCATGCTACTGAGCAGTACAATTTCTATATCTAAGAGAAAGGCAGGTTTGGTAACTTACAGTAAAAGAGATATAAGTATAAATTGTGGATAAGAAAAAACTTCATTGCTTAGAGTTACTTGTAGGTTAATATGAGTGGAAGACTGCTTAGGCTAATCCTAATAGCCTAATGAATAATGCATTGTCAGGCCAAACTTTACATTATAGTGAGTATTTGGTATATCTTCATGGCTTGTTAATATACGTTGTGGTATCCCAGTAGCTCCATTAATGTTTACTATTTCCATACTCATCAGCTTTTATATTGTTACTTGGTTTCATCTAACTAGGTATACGGTACACAGAATCCAAAAAATATTCAGCCTAGAGCTACATTACCTAAGTTACTGTACCATTTTCAAGTGATGCCCCAAAATACCCAGTTCAGCAGTGGGGATTAATTTATTTTGTCTGTGGTGGCACTTCAAATCCATTAGGTACTGGTACCTCTAGACACAACCTACCAATGCACTAGCTGGGAAACACGTGCTTTCTCTTGTATTTAGGACTAATGCTAATAGATTTTTTGCCAGTAAGGGTGGTGTTCTGTCCATGTTTTGTACCATACCTTGTCCATTGTTTTACCACTAAACAAAGACTTCAAGCTACTGTATACTTGGAGTGAAATTTTTCTGGACTTAGCCTACCTTAACACCATAGCTTCTTTATTTCTTCTACAGGGTGACAAGTAGATTAGTCAAGTATATATATATTACCTTACTCATCTCCTCCAGTGATATATCGCTTTAGTATCTGGAGTTTATTAATGGCAGAACTTTTAACGTTGATTAGAAAAAGTCTATGTAGATTCCCAGACACTTTCATAATAGCCTAGTCCAAATCATCATATCATTATGCACCCTAACTACAATTAAGATCTTTTCATTCTTTTTCCTGTGTGCAAAGGAACATGAGCATCAGGGAGGGTAAAGCTGGAAGGAGGAATGATTCCGTGTGGTCCCACTTTACCAAAAGATGGACTGATGAGAAGCACTATGTTGTGATTTGCATTCACTGTAAGCAGAGGGTTAGTGCTAAAGTTGACAGGCTGAGAAGACACTTGAGGAAGTGTGTTCCTCGTTTCCAATATTCCAAATCTGATCTTGAGGGAATGGAGGATTCCCTCTTGGCCAGTACAAGCAGTAGCAATCCTCAGCCAATAGCCACAGAGAGCCCCTCACATCTACCCAATGTAGACGCTTCATCCTCTCAGCTTTCTCCGCCATGGAAAGTGGAGAATGCTCTTGTTGATAGTAAGGTTAGTGAGTGTCACGCCTATAAATCACTTGTGGGGATGAGCAAGTTGCTAAACCAGCTGCCTTCATGAGTCACACCGTTGTTACTCTGCTTGGGACACCCCTGCTTCCTTGACCACTCAGCACTGCAGTGATTTATGCAAGTGCTGTTGTTCAGCTTTTGCTTTTGTGCGGGATATAGGAGGGCACCCATGCATCCTTCCATGTGTGTCATTTATTGAGGCATATTATTACTGTATTTTGCTTTAGTTTTAGATTATATGTACTGTACAGTATGATACATATGACTGATTTTTTTTTTTCCCTCTGTTATGATGATCACTGAACACCTGGTGTTATGGACAGTTTTGTAATGTTAGAAGAGCACCACATTTTTTGAGAGTATGGTACCTATTATTTGACTGTATTATAAATATCTAGTGCATTGTTAATGAAGCTACAAGTAAGGTACGGTACGAGTAAATTATAGCAGATAGTGAGATTGGAGATGCAGTTTGTATGAGGCTAGTTATTATTGTGTGGACTTGTTTACTGGATGCAGTATATGTATAGTCACTACCTACAATTCGTAATGTATTGCTAGCCGCACCTTATAGCTATCCCAGTCTCTCTCTCTCTCTCTCTCTCTCTCTCTCTCTCTCTCTCTCTCTCTCTCTCTCTCTCTCTCTCTCTCTCTCTCTCTCTCTCTCTCTCTCTCTCTCTCTCTCTCTCTCTCTCTCTTGCATGCTTAAGCTACACATTAGTCAATAGCTCAGTGACTGATAATTATTCAGTATTGTAATCAATTTTTTGTTTTATATAAATTGCTTGTTTTGATTATATTAAAGCTCGACCATATGCGAATCAGGAGGTCGAGTGCAATATGTGATTGATCCAGCTTGCCGTTTGTAGCACAGTTCATTGTTCACACCGAGTGTTTGTTGTTCCACCACTGCTTATATGCCGCTGTATGCTACTGGGTTCTTCTCTGTATGTTTACAAAACTGATAAATGCATATATACCTCATGAAATGCTTCTTGTCAAAACCAAGATAGCAGAGGGAAACCATGCCTGAGTCAAGACTCCTTACATATCATGCTGTGCCCTAGTGTGAGATTAGAGTAGTCTTGAGTTAAACATATTATTTAATCAAGATGGCTCAAATGTCACTTAGCTAGGTAGCATGATGGATTAGGCTTTTGATTTCAGCATGAGTTTTACTTTAAAATCTTGGACCAAGGCTTTCCACTATGTTTACTTATGAAGTTTTGTCCCCACAGGACTCTCCTCACTCCCCGTCCGCAATGGCGAACCAACAGTACTGCCTGAAATGGAACAACCACCAATCAAACCTGCTGCGAGCCTTTGACCGTCTCCTGCAGTCAGAGTCATTCACAGATGTCACCCTGGCCTGCGAGGGCAAGTCACTCAGAGCACACAAGGTTAGTGGGTTCACAGTCAAGGCATCATCTTGAATTTTATCCTGTATACTGTTTCATGCTTTCTTTATTCCAGATTTATCACTAGCAGTGGTCTGTGGTCATTCTGATTTCCAGGACAACTAGGTTGGTAGACAGGCTTTTCCATGTCCATGCATGTCTTATTATGAGTTAAAATGTGCCAGTGGTTTGCATGTGAGATGAGTCGAGGATTCTGAAAGTTTGAATGATGAGTGAGTGATGTAATGCCCATTTTATTAGATCTCTGTTGATAGTTGTTCCACTTCATGCTTTCCTGTTCTTATTTTTGGATTGCATCATTGCATAATTTCATAGGAAATAGGGTGTGAATGATAAAAGTTAAAAAAGATTGTTAAGGAACACTCATACACATTATGATATTATTAAGACATGGCATCTGCATATGTAGCCTAAATCAGAAACATCCATATTCTGAATAGTTTCCAGTCCCTTGGAATTTGGATTTGGGAGATTACTCTTTGACAAACCAGTACAGTACGGTTTGTTGTTTACTTTCTTCTGTCTGATCATGTATATATCGGTAATACATATATGTGCACATACAGTACAGTAAGACCTCACTATAACGGACTAATTTGGGCCCTAACCATTCCGAAAAATGCGAAATTCTGATAAAAGCGACATCCAGACTTTCCCCTGCTAATCCGGACTTTTTCCGATATATCAGACATTAGTCCGGATTGCACCACTGGTTTTTAAACTGTTTTCACTACCATTGCAGTACTGTACTATGTTATACCTTCACCATATTAATCAAATGGTATAATAATACTGTACTGTACACTGATAAACGTCTTTTATTTACCTTATTGTGGTGAACGTAGCTGAAGCGGTCAGGCAGTCCGGACTGCTTTTGGCTTTATCGGACTTTTTGCGATATACAGTATAGGAATTTAGTCCGGAAGCTCCTCGAGCCCGATAAAAGCGAATTCCGGTCTATTGAAGTCCGTTATATCGAGGTTTTACTGTATACCCAGTACTGTATATATTGTATATGATATCGTTTCGTTTCGTTTCGTTTTTGAAGGCTCCAACATGCTTGCATGTGTTGGCCTTGGTCACCTAATGGCGGCTCTCCACGCTGCTCGATCTCTGGCAGCCTCCCTATTAGTTGTTTAATTTATCTTGCCAATGCTCTGTGTACACTTGCTCCAAAAAAGTGTCAGTACATTTGACCATAGGTATTCATAGACTCACATGTAGAAAAATGACAGTGATTAGATGAATGTGTAATGCGTCCTTGAATGCAAGACCTGGGGGCTTGGATTGTGAATGAAAAGTTGAAAGGAAGGTGAGGAGGGATAGATTGAGATAGTTTGGGCATGTTGAGAGGATGGAGTTGACAGTTGTGTACGGAAAGTGAGAAGTGTGAACGTCGTAGGTAGGGTTGCGAGAGGCAGACCAAAAGAGACCTGGGATGAGGTCATAGAGTGTGACCTCAGGGCTAAGAGACTGAATAAGGAGAGTACCAGAGATTGAGCACTGTGGAGAGCTGCCACTAGGTGACCAAGGCTGATGAATGCAAACTTGTTGGAGCCTTTATGAATTATGTGAATTATACATTACGATGTGTAGTTAAAGGTAAAGGTAGGGGCAGATACCATGAGATGCTTAGCTGCGGTGCTAATGTCCATAACATAGGCCTTTGAGCCTCATAGGTTATTCACCCAATATCCTGTGGGACACAGGACCACTGCATCAACCAAGCCACCACAGCGGCCTCCCCTTGGTGTTATCCTAGGTACTCGTTGTACCTACCATACCAACCCACAAAGGGTGGATGGACACCTGAGTCAAGTGATGCCAGCTGCTCGCACCAGGATTCGAACCTTAGCATTAATGGGGGCCGGCAGCTTCAATCAATGAATTGTAGCTAATATTCTTTTATAACCCAAATAAATTATACCATATGGTACTATATAAGACCATTTTGAACATAATCAGACACTACATCTAGTAGCCGATGTGGTAGCCATGTACCATCATGGCTGCCAACTTGTGCAAGGACAGATTCGTATTTTTTGGTGTGTTTTAATCCATGTTACAATAATTATACTGTAGGCTGTTTGTTTTGCACTGATGCTTTTTAACTAAGTGTTCATGTACTAATATATGCTGTAAGCTGTAAAAAAAATTTTGGATGTCCAGGGATAGAGGATTGAATTGGGAGGCAGCCAGAGATCAAGCAGCATGGAGAACCGCCATTAGGTGACCAAGGCTGACACATGTAAGCATGTTGGAGACTTTATAAACAAAACAAAACGATGTCCAGTTGTGCGAATAAATCTGGAAAAGCAAAGAAGGAGTAATGGAATTGTGAAATGCCAGAGCAGAGGTAGCTTACTGTCAAGATCATCATCTGCATATTATGGAGACAACCTCCACTTCTCTTGGATGTTCAAATGACCAGGGCCGATGCATGCAAGCATGTTGGAGCGTTCATAAACAGTATGGCAGTGTAGTACTATACTGTGGAGAGAGATTACAGAGAGGAGGGTGGATTCCAGTCCCCACATTCCCACCCCTTAACTTGACCTATATAACACACAGGGAATGCAGGTCTTTGGATATCCTATATAACACAGTAATTCTCTCTCTCTCTCTCTCTCTCTCTCTCTCTCTCCCCAGATATGACATATGTGTGTGTGTGTCAGTCTGT
>JAGKTI010007904.1:0-18144 GCA_018397915.1 Birgus latro | reverse complement strand
ATGGCAGGGGACAGAGTGACATGGAGGCGATTTGTTTGTGGCCACCCCGTTCGGGATTGAGGCATCTGGCAATAGATAGATAGATAGATGAATGGAAGGTAGTAGTAGTAGTGTGTGTGTGTGTATTTACCTATTTGTAGTATACAGGAATTGAGCTAAGCTTGTGTTGTCCTGTCTCCATATCTACATTAATCTAATCTAGTTTTAAATACATGAATGTTTTTCGCTTGCACCACCTCTTTGTCTAAGTCATTCCAAATACTTATGCTTCTGTTTGGGAAACTGAACCTATTAAAGTCATTAAGACATCTACTTCTCCTCAACTTGAAGCCATGACCTCTTGTTCTTCCATCATCCAACACAAAAAGATCCTCTTTATCCACCCGTTCCAATTCTCGTACATTTCTAAATAAAAAGATCCTCTTTATCCACCTGTTCCAATTCTCGTACATTTCTAAATATCGTGATCAAGTCACCTCTTTCCCTTCTCTCGTGCAGTGTTGGTAACTGTAGTTTTTCCAATCTCTCCTCATAGGTGAGTTCCCTTAACCGCACGTCGGCACTGTGGTGACACTCGGGCGCAATGGATCATACCGCAGGGGATCACTTTTGTGCTTCTGTGTTATTTTGAATTCACCTGGGCTTTCAAGTGGTGACTTGTATCATCTATCAGTACTGCCAATGTCCAACAATAGTCAGAGCTTTTAATGTCTACTCCCATCCATTGTTGACAATTTCACCATTTTCTCCCATTCTAGACTCCCCTCCCCACCTCCCCTCCATCACCCTCTCCTGTCGTCTGCTCAGCCGCGCTGCGCTACGCAAATCTTCCCCAGCTTTTTCCACTGATTTCATCCATTGAAATGAGCCCTATGCCCTATTCTTATACAAAATAATATATATATATAAAAAAAGGTAGCTGATAGTGCCATACACCAGGAATTGGCTAATTATCACTTGGCAATATCCCATGTGCACTCGTTTGCTAATTCCCCTGCTTTTTTCCCCTTGAAATATGCCGTATGACCTATTCTTTAGTATAAATATATATAAGAAAGGAAGGGAGAAGCCTGAGTGATATTTACATTCACCTGGAACTACCTAATTTATTATGTATTGTCTAGATTTCCTACGAATTATTTCATAGCACATACGTTAGCAGCTGACATTTTCAACCCTTGGCTGCCCAGATACTCTCATAATTGAGTTCACTGTTGTCCTTCAAGGTGAAATCACGTCGCAGTCGCGCCCCTCCATTTCCGCCGATTCTGCGCCCATTGTAAAGGGCCCTGTGACCTCTATCCCTACTAAACATCGTGTGGGAAGCGGTAAAGGACTAAGTGACTCTGCTGTTGATGTGAACTAGCTGAATTATCGATGATAATGATGGATAGTGACTGATACTTGGAGAATGACAGTGAAAATGAAAGCTTCGCTCTTTACATAGTTTACTGAATAAGAAAGTTAATGCCTGGAGTGAAAATAAACTACTATTACTGATGGAAACTTATCAATAAATACTGTAGATATATATACGTGTAATAAAGTACTAGGATTATAAAATGTGAGTGTGTTTATGAATAATAAATGACAGAATACCAGCAGCGAACGAGTGCCAGTGGGAAGGTCGTATGTGCTTGTAATTTACATTGCTTTCACAGTGTTTTGTTTTAGTTTTTGGAGTTGTTCAATCTGTACATGGATGGGGTTATAAAAGAGATACTAGGTCGGGCAGTGGATATTGGAGCGGCCCTAGTGAGAGAGGGCAGTGTTTGGAATCTCCCTGTACTGTTGTTTGCAGATGATACTGTGTTGTTGAATGAAGATGAAGGGGAGCTGCAAGGCTTGGTAGGTGAGTTTGGGAGAGTGTGTAAGAAGCGGAATCTAAAGGTGAATGTAGGGAAGAGTAAAGTGATGGTCATTGAGAGAAGTGAAGCCAGTGAATGTACAGTGAGACTGGATGGGGAGGATATGGAGAATGTGAGTGCATTTAAGTACTTGGGTAGTGTGATGAGTAAGGATGGAAGTCTGGAGGGCGAAGTGCTTGAAAGGGTGCAGCAGGGAAGGAAGGTTGCTGGTTCATTGAAAGCAGTGATAAGAAACAGGGATGTGAGCATGGAAGTGAAAAAGTTGTTACATGACAGTATTGTGATACCAACTCTGACATATGAAAGTGAAGCTTGGATCCTGTTTGAAGGACAAGACAAGTGTGAGAGCATTGGAAATGAGTTATTTGAGAGGAGCATGTGGAGTCACATGGAGAGACAGACTAACAAATGAGGAAGTGAAGGAGCATTGTGGTGTGGATGTGGACATGATAGGAAGCGTTAGGAGAAACACGTTAAGGTGGTTTGGGCATGTGGAGAGGATGAAGAGTGAAAGACTGACGAGGAGAGTGTATGTGAGTGAGGTGGAGGGGGGGAGGGGGGGAGAGGGAGGGGGAGGCCGAGGATGAGATGGAGGGATGGAGTGGAGAGGTATATGAGAGAGGGGGGTGAGAGTTGGGAGCGGGGTAGTGAAATGGCAGGGGACAGAGCGACATGGAGGCGATTTGTTTGTGGCCACTCCGTGCGGGATTGAGGCATCTGGCAATAGATAGATAGATAGATTCCAAACTACTTGGAAATCACTGAATAGCATTTCTAGTGATAATATCAAGCTGTGGTAATCATATTACGGGATGTCGGAAAGTGTAAAGTGGAGACTTTGTTACATAACTTCAGAAGTCTCCACAAATTCTACGGTAGTCGATGAAGGCTCAACAAACATACCAGGAGAAAGCTGAAGGAATATATGCATATGTAATTATAATATTGTAGGACTAATAACTAAATTTTTGGCAAATGTTTTTTAAAAGTCAGTCGGACCGCGAATAACCCCCGTGAGAACAGCAAGAACCGCATCCAGCAACCCCGCGGTTAAGGGGTTAAATATGGAATCATCCTCGTTGCCATCCGTTGAACCCTCTCTAGTTTATTAATATGCTTCTTAAATGAGGTGACCATACCATAGCCGCATACTCTAGTCTTGGTCTTATCATGGTCACTGTCAACTCCCTCAACATTTCCTCATCCATATAATTAAAAGCTACTCTCATGTTAGTCAGTAATCTATAAGTTCCTCCAATGATTTTGTTTATATGCTTTTCTGGTGACAAGTTATCCTGAATAATCACTCCCAAGTCTTTTTCATCCTTTCTTTTACTAATTATCTCATTGCCCACTTTATATGTCCAGTGCAGTCTTCTTTCACGGATTCCCATTTCTAATACATGACACTTCTTGGCATTAAAATCCATTTTCCAAGTCTGGCTCCAGCTGTGGAGTTTGTCCAAGTCCTCTTGCAGTTCTTTACAACTGTCAATACATTTAATATGTTTGATGATTTTAGCATCATCTGCAAACATACTCATGTAACTATTCAAACCCTCTGGCAAACAATTTACATATATCAGAAACATTATTGGGGCCAAGACAGAGCCCTGGGGTACTCCACTAGTCACATTTCTCCATTGTGAAACCTTGTCTCTCATAACTGTTCTCATCTGCCTTCCTATCAAATAATCTCCCATCCACTTTAATAGTTTCCCATGCACTCCTCCAAAGGTCTTCAACTTCCACAGTAGTCTCCCTTAGGGCACCCTGTCAAATGCTTTCTTGAGATCCAGAGAGACACAGCCCGCCCATCCATCTCTCTCGTATGACATCTGTTACCCTACTGTAGAAACTTAATAGGTTAGTAACACACGATCTTCCTTCCCTAAAACCAAACTGTCTTGGTGTTATCACTTCATTTTCTTCTAAATGCTTTACCCATCTTTTTCTAATAATTTTCTCAGATTTTACAAACAATACTAGTAAGTGACACAGGTCTGTAATTAAGTGGATCCTCCCTATCTCCTTTCTTGAAGATTGGCACAATACTTGCTCTTTTCCAATTTTTATGTTACTGTCCATTTTCCAGTGAGGTCTTGATGATGACATAAACTGGCCACACTAACTGGTCTGCACATTCCTTCAGGATCCATCCAGCCACACCATCTGGTCCCATTGCTTTTCTCACATCCAAATCCCTCATCAGCTGTAGCACCTCATTCACATCAACTGTAATTTCTGCCATTCCCGTCAACCTGGGTTCCATTTCAGGCTCCCTAAATTCCTCTTTCAATACATAAACTGACTGCAGCTTGTTGTTCGTTATTTCAAACAATTCTTCCTCTCTTTTGTATGTTTCATCTCCATCCCTCAATCGTATTATACTGTCCTTAACTTTCATTTACCATTTACAAACCTATAAAATAGTTTCGTTTCTTTTTTACATTTAGTTACAGTATCTTTTTCGTATTTCCTTTCCTCTTCTCGCCGCACTCTTACAAATTCATTTCATACTTGCTTGTACTTCTCCCAAGCCTTTTCACTATACCTTCTTGTCACTTTTTTCCATGCTTTTTTCTTGCCTCTTGTGCCATCGTACATCTGTTATTAAACCATTCTTTCTTCCTTTCCATAGCTGCAGAAAATTTTGGGACATACTTAGTAACTCCTGTTTTATACACTTCTATCAAAAACTCATATTTCTCATCAATATTTGTGATCGTATTCATTTTACTCCAGTCTACATTTTGGAAAAGTTCCTCAGGGAAGCAAAGTCTTCCTTCCCATAATTGTATCTGTTTTCTCTGTGTTTTTCATCTCCTTCTCCTTCCCTTACTCCCACCACTTTGATCTCAGTTACCAGATATCATTTTTACCAAAGGGGCATCAGTAGGTTTGGTTCCTCACATCATTTGGGTCCTTGGTGAATGCTAAGTCGAGCCTCGATGGTTCGTCATCACCCTTAATTCTTGTATTTTCTTTAATCAGTTAGGTTAACATGTTTTCCGTCACCAATTCCATTAATTTATTTCCCCATGATTCCTAATTGTTCCCACCATCCATACTTTCCCAGTCAACTATACATATACTGCATTCGTTCAATTAACATCTTTAGCCTAATAATGGATTCTCTTAGTCTTCCTTCATCCATGCCCTAGTTTTGGGGGGCATATAAAATACTAATAAATATATTTTTTCTCCATAATTGTTCTCTAAAATTCCCAAAAGTTCAGCCATGGTATTTTCAATTTCTGTATTCTTTGCTTTTAGGTCGTTACGGGTTATCATCATTATACCTCCCTCAAAACTTACCTTCTCTATCCTTCCTCCAAATGTTATAATTGTTCCATCCAAATATTTATGTATCGACATCTTGGGGCAATTTAGTCTCCACAAAACAAAAAATTTCAGGTTTATTTTCATTTATATAGTCTCCAGTTTCCCCTTTCTTAGATATTAACCCATCTACATTATTGTACATGATACTCAGATTTACTGCACTGTTTTTATCTTTACTCGTTCTTCTCTTTTTCATATTCATATCCTTCCCCTTTGTTTCCTTCACTTCTAATTCCTTACATACAACTTCCTTACTTTCATATCCATCACTCTTGAAAAAATAGTTTTATGTTCTTCCTCTGTCCTGTCATTTTTTTCCTTTACTTGATCTTTCAAAGATTTTATAACTTCTCTTTCTTCTTCATTCAAATCTTTTCTTACTATAATATTTTCCATCCCTGCCACTTTACTTAGGTTCCAGGCCACCTTAAGTATATCATTTACTACACTTTCTGATGAGAGCTTAACTCTGATTGGTCTTGCCTCCCCTTTCTTATATGGCCCTATCCTCCTTACTTCCTCAATTTCTTTTTCCCACTTGTTTCCTTCGGGATCGATCTTGTCCAATATTTTCCTCACTTGATTCGAGTCTCTCGTGAGTCTCACAGATCTAACCTTTTCTTCCTCCTCCCTATTTCCAAATATTACGACACATCTGTCCCTTTCTGCTGTTTCTCTCACTATTTTCTCTTTTTTTCTTCAATATTTTCACTACATTTTCTTCCATTTTTTCTTGTTCATTTCCCTTTCTTCCTGAATGATTTCCCTTAAGCCGACTGATTCTTTCTGTTCTTCTTCCACATGTGCCCACTTTGCCTTTTGCTCTTCTAACACACTACTCACCTTCTCCATTTTGTTCCTGCTTTCTTCTAGTTTTCTCCTTAATTCAGTATTTTCTTGTTTCAAATTCTCGATCTCCTGGTTCGCCATCTTATTGGCCTGTATCAAACTCTGTATAGTATTTTCAGTATTTTTAGGCATGTGTCTTGATACCAGATCCTCCACTTTCTTTTTTGGTTCACTAATTCTCATAATCAACGTTTTGACTAAATCCATAACTTTTGTTTCCCTGCCAAAACTGAAAATTCCAGTCCCCCAATGTTTACATTGTTGGCGATGTTTGAGGCTGGTTACAGTACTAAACTGAATAGCTGTTCCCAAGAGTCCTACAAAACATTCATGTATACTTACTGACATTAGCTCTTTACATTTTTGGGAGACTATATTAACTTGCAATACCTTAAAATTTAAACAAGACTGAAGGGGACAGGACAATTTTTTGAAAACTACTTAAGGTTTGCTGAGTTCGTTGAGAGGTGGCTTGAGACACGTCCATTCGCTCTGGCTGCTTGTGTTTGTCTCTGGCTAGTGTGTGTGTGTGTGTGTGTGTGATGCAAGTTATGAATGGAAGGTAGTGGTAGTGTGTGTGTGTGTGTGTGTGTGTGTGTGTGTGTGTGTGTGTGTGTGTATCAGTCTGTTTATGCTATATCACTCAGGGATGAGTGAGGCTGGTTACTCTCATCTTAAATGACAGGACCAACTTGCCTAGCGCCGGGCTTCTACGCTCCTCATGGGGCAACGTAGGATTGGATGATGAATAAATGAATGAATGAAGTGAGTGGAAGGTAGTGGTTGTGTGTGTGGGGAGGGGTAACTGGTACTGTAACCTGCGGGAAAATGGTCAATCAGGTTTTTAGCTACGGTAACAATCAGACCTCAATACAGTAGGGAGCTTTTTTATTCTGTGTAACTTGCTAAAAGGGACATAAAACAAGGCAGCATATGAGGACTTACAATTTTTGCTTAAGGTACTGTACGTGGTGGCTCAGAACTTTGTCAGTAGCTTGTTCAAATTATTATATTTTTCACGTATAAGGAATACCTCTCCCATTACTTTTGAAGGGATTACCACTTATAAAATTAATTACCCAATACTTATGGAACTGCTTTTGGGTCTCCTAATTATTATTATGTTTTATTCATAATTTATTTTTTAGGGATAGTGAGGGGTAGTTTTACAATGAGAATGGCATGACCGACATTCTCTCACTTAGTACAAGGGTGCAGTAGTGTATTATGGAATCAGTTTCTCAGCCTTATCAATATTTTGGACAAAGAAGAAAAAATTAAAAATTACAATAAAAGTCCTTTCATTCAGCATCTTTGGGACCAAGCAGATGCCGAAAGAGCAGAAACCGCCAGATGACCGGGAAAACCTGCCAAAAAGTTTCTAGCAATCATTGTTGGTCATCCCAATGCAATCACCGTGTCTAGCAAGTATTATTGGTCAACCCTAAGCACTAAATATTTAATAAGCAACTCATATTTAATGTATTTAATGATACAATTCACATGAACTTACCTTAACCTAGGTGTATTTACATTTGTACACTGTATAATAGCATGACAAAGTTTCCAAACTTTTGAAAGGTCCCATTCACAAAGCCAGACACTCATGAGTCGTGATGGCTGACGGCACATGCAGTGTTGGCAAGGAGAAATCTAACATAAGTGCTAAGTTCAGCTTTAAAGCATGCTAAGCTATTGGTGAACCGTTCAAATTTTTGCACTACATTGGACATCAAAACACGCTGGATATAGAAGAAAATCTAATATGTATTGGCAGAAATTATAATGAAAAGCACTAGATCTAGCACCAACTGGCAACTATGGGCACACGGGTACCAGCAGTGAGCCGGCGAGCCTGTCGCGGGTGTTGATCGGCTCAGCAACTGTGCTGATAGAGCAGCGAACTTTCGTAATGGGACTATTTATGAAAACCGGTGAAAGACCAGAAATACTGTAAGGCCAGATGCCGAATGAGAGGACTTTTACTGTACCATTATTATAAAAGGCGGTGAAATATGTCAGGACCAACTTGCCTAGCCTCGGGCTCCTACGCTCCTCTGTGGGGTGACATGGGATTGGATAATGAATGAATGAATGAATGAAATAGGTCAAGAATAGGCAGAGTAAAGCATGTTTTTTATAACCTGATGAAGATCCCTAATTCCTTTCAGCTCAGTTAATGATTAGATGTAGTTGTATTGATGGGTCAATTTGACTAGTGGTCAAGGAGACTCTTTCCTACCTAAGACTCATCAAATTTCATGCAGTCACAACTTAATATGCATGCAAGTTGTGGGAGTGTACCAGTTATTTCAGATGAAAGCAAACATACTGCAGATACCTTTAGGACTGGTAGTATGAGAACATGACCCCCCCCCCCTCAGTATTTGAATAATGTAAAAAATATGGGTTTGGTTTTCCTTTTTCAATCTTAATTAGCTACATGTCATTTCTGTTGTAGCTGGCAAGCACAGGAGAGATTGTACCTGTGATTACCTCTGTTTAAAGTTGTGTCCCTAGCAAGGTAAAAATCTTTCTGAATGTACCCTCCCCAGATGGTTGAAAGGTGAATCCCCTGAGCCAGGACCAGTGGACCATATAGCACTGCAGGGCAAGGAGTGATCCTTGGAGAGACTGCTACATCTCTCACCAGAATTACACTACCCTGGTGTGGGCTTGAACTGCGAACCCTACAATTGTGAAGCGTGAGCTCTACCACTGAGCTTTTCTGGCCCCCCAAATGGTTGAAGGAAATTACTTAGGAGTATATGATGATGATGATTAGTTTTTTGTGGTTGCATGGTATGAGGCTTCATAAATTTTGAGTGACCATGCAGTGAATTCTGCATTTGATGCAATTTTCATTCATTCATCATCCAGTCCTACATTGCCTCATGAGGAACATAGAAGCCCGGGGCTAGGCAAACTGGTGTTGACATTTAAGATGAGAGTGACCAGCCTCACTCATCCCTGAGTGGCATTACGTGAGCAATAAACCCCAACCATCCCTTGGATATAAACCTTCACCTGGCTCAATCCGATTGGAGTGCCATAATCTCTCACTAAACCACCAGGCACCAAAATTTGGTTCAATGGTTACCACCCAGTGTAGTAACTGGTTTCCTGGTGTACAGGAAACCATTTGGTTTGTCAATAATTGTAGAGTCACCCACAGGCAGAAGGAAGAGGAAAATATGAAGGAAAGAAAGAAGAGTGTAAAGTCACCTGTTGGCAAAAGCAAAGTAAAATATAAAGGCACTCTGATTTATGTAGATATTGACATCTGACAGCAGTAGTTTGACCTTTACCCTAGTTGCTTGTAGATATTATGAAGAACCTGTCAGCCCCCACTGAAACCTGTTCACTACCATTTCAGCTTCTCATTTCAAATTGTTTAGGTAGGACTGTTATGTAAAACATCAGAAAGAATGAATGAAGATGGTAGAAAGTCAAGAAATAGACCTGACAAGACTTTATGATGTCATACAGAATTACCTCAGGGTTATGGGACTAGACTGAGATGTTGCTAGAGATCATGTAGCATGCAGACATGTACACATCCTTTCCAAATTAAACAGTACAAAGGGTGGCCATAGTAAGTGACTGGAAAATTATAGATTGGAAAGGAAAGGCAGACAGAGCTGCAAGGAAGGGGAAGAGGGAGTTTAGTGTATGGATGGTAGTGTATGTAAGAAAGGGAAGGATGTGTGTCATGGAAGGGGGGTCACGGCTGCACAGGCACAGACTGTCTGAAGGCCCATTTACTAAGGTCACCCTTCACAGAATGCAGCATTAGACAACAAAGAGGCCCATGACAAAGCAAAATATTTATAGGTTAGTTAATGCAAAAATAATCATCTTGAGCACTCCCTACCCTTAAGAGGAGCTAACATGTCTTTGGCTGTTATTTCCAAAGAGCTTCTTATAAAGCTGAATAAAATTATCAAGCATTAGGCTAAATCAGGTATGAAAGTCATTGTCACAGTGAAGGAGTTAGTCATTACTTTTCAAGAGGCTTGGGTTGAATTTGATGTTGCTTATAAGCATAGGTAGCCTCCCTAGTCCAGCTACCTTAGCCATGTAGCCTCTGTGTACTCATGTAACAGCTGCATAAATAGTCTGTATGTTGTGGGTGCATGTACACCAAATTCCAGACAACTGTCATCTCTTATACAGAAGACCCTCGATCTACAATGAACCAGTATGCAACTAATCACTTATATGATGACAAAAAAGTTGAGACCTCCCCTCCACACTTATATGATTATTATGATTCCATATGAAGCCTGACTTCTTAATATACGATTGATTGCTGTTTTCATTTATATAATAGCCCTCTTATGAGTCTATGGCAATTTTTGTTCCAAAATGGCATATGCGTTTGCCACTGTCGGGAGTGTAAGTGTCAGTGATGGAATAATAGTATGGTGTTGGGGTTCAAGTAGCAAGTGAAGTGAAATAATTTCCAGTTTAGGTGAGTTAGGAACTTGTATCTATCTATCTATTGCCAGATGCCTTAATCCCGCACGGGGTGGCCACAAACAAATCGCCTCCATGTCACTCTGTCCCCTGCCATTTCACTACCATGCTCCCAACTCACACCCCCCTCTCTCATATACCTCTCCACTCCATCCTTCCATCTCATCCTCGGCCTCCCCCTCCCTCTCGCCCCCTCCACCTCACTCACATACACTCTCCTCGTCAGTCTTTCACTCTCCATCCTCTCCACATGCCCAAACCACCTTAACGTGCTTCTCCTAACGCTTCCCATCACATCCTCAACCACACCACAATGCTCCTTCACTTCCTCATTTGTTAGTCTGTCTCTCCATGTGACTCCACATGCTCCTCTCAAATAACTCATTTCCACTGCTCTCACTCTTGACTTCTGTCCTTCCAATAGGGTCCAAGGTTCACTTCCTTATGTCCGAGTTGGTATCACAATACTGTCATGTAACAACTTTTTCACTTCCATGCTCACCTCCCTGTTTCTTATCACTGCTTTCAACGAACCAGCAACCTTCCTTCCCTGCTGCACCCTTTCGAGCACTTCACCCTCCAGACTTCCATCCTTACTCATCACGCTGCCCAAGTACTTAAATTCACTCACATTCTCCATATCCTTCCCATCCAATCTCACTGTACATTCACTGGCTTCACTTCTCTCGAAGACCATCACTTTACTCTTCCCTACATTCACCTTTAGATTCCGTTTCTTACACACTCTCCCAAACTCGTCTACCAAGCCTTGCAGCTCCCCTTCATCTTCACTCAACAACACAGTATCATCTGCAAACAACAGTACAGGGAGTTTCCAAACACTGCCCTCTCTCACTAGGGCCGCGCCAACATCCACTGCCCGACCTTGTATCTCTTTTATAACCCCATCCATATACAGATTGAACAACCATGGAGACATGACACATCCTTGTTTCAATCCAACCTTCAAATGGAAAGATTCACTCAGTCTGCCATCCACACGCACTGCAGCCTTAGCACCCTCATACATACTTTTCACTGTCTTCAACAACTTCCCATCCACTCCATATATTCTCAATACCTTCCACAAACCTTGTCTATCCACCCTGTCATATGCTTTCTCCAGATCCATAAAGGCTGCATACAACTTCTTGCCCTTCTCTAGAAACTTTTCCACTAAGGATCTAAGAATGAATATCTGGTCTACACAACCTCTTCCCTTCCTAAAACTTCCTTGTTCTTCTCCAACTAATTCCTCAGTATATTTCCCTGACTCTGTCAATAAGTATCCTACCATATACTTTTCCCATTACACTGAGAAGGCAGATGCCCCTATGATTGCCACACAATGCTTTTTCCCCTTTTCCTTTGTACAGAGGAATAATTATACCTGACTTCCAATCCTCCGGGACTCTACCCTCCTCCCAAGCCAATCTGCACACCTTCCACATCCATTCTATTACTATCTCTCCCCCATGCTTCAGCATTTCACCACACACTCCATCAATTCCTGGGGCTTTCCCCATTTTAACTTTCTTCATTGCTTCCACAACTTCCATCCTGGTGATTTCTACCTCTCTTCTCTCAACCCTCCTTCTCCCTGCCATTCCCCAGCCACTTATACTTGCATTACTTTCATTCTCTATATTCAACAGTTCATTAAAGTGATCTCTCCATCTGTTTACTTTTTCTCCCTTCTCCACTAGTAATCTACCATTTTTATCTTTTTCACCCCCACTGACTTCGTTTGCACCCTGTCTAGCTCTCTTTACCTCCTTCCAGAGCATTTTCTTACATTCCCTCCACTTTACACTCAGATTCCTTCCAAATTCCTCATCCACTCTCTTCTTACTCTCTCTTACTAATCTTTTCACCTCTCTTCTCCTCACTACATATAACTCTCTCGTCCATCTCTCAGCTTCTTTGTCGCCCCTGTTCCTCATCCACTCATTGTATGCTTTCTTCTTTTGTGCTACAGCCTCTCTCACCTCTTCAGTCCACCATGCTGTTCCCTGAACCCCCTTTCGTCTTCTCTTCACCCCACACACCGCCTCACATGCTGCACAGATTTCTTCTGTGAATACCTCGCACACACCTTCCACGTCCCCCATCTGCTCCAATCTATATTTACCCAATCGCTCCTCCACTTCCCTTTTATATTCAGCCTTTATTCCATCCCCTTGTAACTTTTCTACCCTCCTTGTAACAAATACTTCCTCCTGTCCTTCCCTTCTTCTCTTCCTCCATCTTGTTTGGACTCTGATTCTGGCCACCACCAAGTGGTGGTCAGAAAGTCCTCTCCCCCAACCTCTATATACTCTTGCATCCATTACACATCTTCTCATCCTTTGATCCACACACACATAGTCAATCATTGCCTTCCGTTCATTCATTCCACCTTCCTCTCTTCTCACCACTCGCCATGTATACCTATGGATCATTTTGTGCCTGAAGAGGATATTAACTACCACCAACCCCCTCCCAGCACAAATGTCCACTAAAGCACTGCCATTCTCATCCATCTCTGCAGGCACACCCCACTCACCAACCACTCCATTCACCTTCTCACTCCCTACTTTTCCATTCATATCTCCAATTACAAACACTCTCTCATTCCTTTCAAACTTTTCCAAGCAGGCTTCCACATTTGTCCAAAACTCACTCTACTTACACAATCTTGCTTCGGCGCATACACGCACACAATTGCCCACATTTGTAGTCCAACTTTCACTCTTACCCACACAATCCTTGACCCAACTGATCCATACTCTCTTACATTCTCCTTCCACCTGTTGCTCACAACAATACATACTCCCTCTTTCGCCCTCTCGTTCTCACCCACTCCCGCGCATATACCCCATCCATATTCCCATTCTCTCACACTCTCACCTCGCCATTTAGTTTCAGTTATTCCACATATATCCACTTTCGCACTCTCAAGCACCTGTACAATCTCTCTCTCTTTCACCTCATCATTCATACCCCTCACATTCCAGGTCGCAATCTTTATCTCGTCCTTTGTCCATTCCTTTGTCGTCAACTTTTGGTCAGTCCTGGTCCGAGGCTTCCTGTTTTTATTTTTAGTTAGTTGTTTTTACGGGGTGGGGCACTAACCCACCACCAACCCTTTTAGTCGCCTCTTACGACAAGCAGGGATACTGGGGGAGAATTCTTGAAAAACCCCCCTACTCCCAGGGGGTAGAAACTTGATTTTACTTATTTTTGCTGGTAAGCAGCAAGTGAAGTGAAATAACAACCCTCCCCCCCCCCCAAATGCATCCCCTTCATGATATGAGGGCATGCTGTATTAAAAGCTGTTCCACTGTTGTCATCTCACCATCTTCCTGACCCATTTTACTGGTACACTGGATGAAGAGATCAAGAGTATGGTTCTTTGATCTCTTTGGAAATGTGAAACAATCAAAGGAGAAGGGAAGCCCCAGACACTCACTCCTCACCCCCATCCCTTCCCCATTTGTGTTATCATAGGTAGTAGGGGGGGGGAGGGAATCCCTTATTTCATACACACTTAAAGGCAATTTCAAAAGGCCAGAAATTAGTCATAACTCGGGAACCGCTGGCCCGATTGGACTGGAAATTGTTTTATTCAAGTTAGAGCATTTTAACCCCTTAACCATGGGGATGTCGGAGGTGGTCCTTGCATGTCCCGCGGGGATATTCCTGCTCCGACTGACTTTTTAAAAATATATGCCAAAAATCAGTTTTTAGTCCTAGAATATTATAATTAAATATGCATATGGCACATACCTTCAGCTTTCTCCTGGGATGTTTGTTGAGCCTTTGTCGACTACCGTAGGACTTGAGACTTCTGAAGTTGGGTAATGAAGTCTCCACTGTACACTTCCCGATACCTCGTAATATGATTACCACAGCCTGATATTATCACTAGAAACACTATTCTATGATTTTCAGGTAGTTTGGAATTCATACTTAAAAAAAAAAAAAAAAACTGAAAGCAATGTAAATTACAAGCGTTTACCAGCTTCCCACCCACGCTCGTTCCCCGCTGGTATTCTGTCATTATTCATAAACACACTCACACTTTATATTCCTAGTACTTTATTACACTTATATATATCAACAGTATTTATCCATAAGTTTCCTTCAGTAATTGTAGTTTATTTTTACTCCAGGCATTCACTTTCTCGTTCAGTAAACTACATAGAGAGCGAAGCTTTCATTTTCACTGTCATTACTCCAAGTATCGAAGTCACTATCCATCATTAACATCAATAATTCAGCCAGTTCACATTCCACAATAGAGTCACTTAGTCTTTTACCGCTTCCCATATGAGGTTTGGTAGGGGTAGAGGTCACAGGGCCCTTTGCAATGGGTGCAGAAGCGGAGGAAAAGGAGGGGCGCGAGTGCGACATGGTTTCACCTCAAAGGACGACACTGAACTGAATGACGTGGCGTATATGGGCAGCCAAGGGTTGACAATGTCAGTGTGGTGACAGCTGCTAATTTATATGCTATGAAATAATTCGTAGGAAATCTAGACAATACATAATAAATTAGGTAGTTCCAGGTGAATGTAAATATCACTCAGGCTTCTCTCTTCCTTTCTTATATATATTTATATTACGAGAATAGGTCATACGGCATATTTCAAGGGGAAATAAGCAGGGAAAATTAGCNACTCTTAATCATCATTTTTTTGGCAACAATTTATTTATTTGATGCTTTGTATCCCATATTTTAGTGCATAAGATGTGAGAAATGATGATTTTCATAGTGATTGCCACGTCTGATACTTACATACACTAAGCTGCAAACTCGTGAACACCTATGCCTTACTTACCTCAAGTTCATCATTTTTGGGTTGAAATTAAATGATTTCATGCTTTGTGTTCATTATTTAATGCATCTGATGTGAGAAAGGGTGATTTTCATAGTGATTTCCATGTCTGATACTTACACTTGCTGGCAAATTGTGAGCACCTATGCCCTACTCACCTCTAAATCATAATTTTTTGGTTAAAATTCAATTAATTCATGCTTTGTGTGCATTGTTTATGTGAAAGGGGACTTAAGAGCTATGCATGTCTGGTAGGTAGGTGGTTTTCTGATTTAGGTTAGGTTAGGTTAGGGTCATGAATGACCAGTGATGGAGCTTCAGGGCCACTATCTGGACAAGACCACTTTCCGGTCATGCCTTTGGCTCTATTACGTCGGATAGTGGGAAGATTACTGCTAATTAGTATTTCTCATTTTTCTTTACATGAGTTACTATAGTTTCCTTGCAGTTACTGTCATTGTTTTATTAAAAAGGAGGGGAAGGAGCTATGGCACACTAGGGTTTTTTGGCAATATATCAGTGTGCTGAGATACACTGGTTAGGGAGCAGTCTAGCCAAGAGCTAGGCCTCGAATCTGATATATTCAGCACATTTATTTTGGGGGGGGCTGTCAATAATCTTGCCCAGGGACTGGTGATGTCTGTCGGCAGCCCTGGGGTGTATGACAATTGTCCGGCCTGTATCACTGGACGTACTGTTGACGGTTCTCCCTCTTTCATACTTTCTTTTTCGTTTGTATTCTGGATCCTACCTCACACCATCCTAGATGACAAAGAGGGATTAGGATGATGATGGTAACATCTCCTTTTTCCTTCAGATTGCAGATGGTTCCATTATGATTCAGCATGGCATTAAAGGTAGGAGCTTTGAAATGTGGATGCTTCTCATTGTCTTTCAGAATGTTCTTTCATTTGTTTTGTGATGTAGAGTGACCACCAGGTTTTTCCACACGTCTGTTTGCAAGCTTGGATCAGTTCATTGCTAGTATTGTTTGTACCATAGTACAAGTTTCTGTTTCAGCTAGGTTGGCTGAGTTATTTGCTTTAGCCTGCTATATTAGTGAACTGTTTGACTTGGGTTGAGAAGTTAGGACTGAGGCTTTAGTTATGGCCTGTGGGGAAAATGAAATTTGCTGACTATTATAATACTAACTGTTGGTGATGATGGTGACCTTATCAGTGAATGAAAAAGAATCCATATTGATTCTTTCTGCTTAAGCTGCTTATGAACTGTGCCCAGTGCACCTTTTAGTAATATGTTTGAAGTTTTGGGATATATGTTGGGACTTTAATAATTCTGGATATGATAATGAGTAGATGGTTTTATGAAATGTTCTGTACTATTCACCAGTTGATTTTGAGTGGTTAGTGTAGGGATGTATAAGGTGGGGGATGTATAGGTAAGAGTTTCACCTGGTAAAATGTGGAAAAAGGAGGTTTGTTAATAAAAGGGTAGAAGAGAGTGCAAAGAGGGACTGGTCTTAAAGAGAGAGAGAGAATAGATATGAATAAGTGGTGTAACGGTTAATTATGAGATGAAAGAAACTTTTTTTACCACAGGAAAATCATCTGCCCTTAATCCACCTGTACTGTGCTTGGAATTGAACCCAAGACTACATCAGGGTATCATTTGTAGACAGAATAGGTATAAATAGGAATAAAGGGGATGGTGGAAAAATTACTGGGTATATTTTAGTAAGATGAAAGAAACCAGTAGTGTTACAGGAGAAATCAGCTACAGTACTTTTAATCTGCATGTACTGTGCTAAGGACTGAACCCATGACTCATCTAACAGCCCTAGGTTCAATCCCCAGCACTTTTATATACAGTATATATATACATATATATATATATATATATATATATATATACAGGTTGACATTAAAAAATCCAGCAACCTCCGGACCTGAGGAGTGCCAGATTTTCGAAAATGCCGGATTTTTTATGGTTATATATGCTGCATTCTGATGTAGTGCGCCTACTTCTTCCTTAGCATTTATCATTCTTTTTCTGTGCCTGCCCTCCTCTCTTCCTATTTTTCCTATCTTTCCTGTCACTTCTTATTGCTTTTCTTTCTTTTACAGGTGGCTTTACATTGAGTGACAAGCCAAATGGTTTCCTGTAAGCCAAGAAACCATTTACAACCCTGGGTGGTAACCATATTACCAAACCATACGTGCTCCCTACGTGTCAACAAGTGGGTTGGTGGAGGGTTAGTGCCCCTCCCTGTAAAACAAATAACTCAAAGTCAAATGGCCACCCTTTATGGGATTATGGCGTCTGGCAGTAGATAGATAGATATGCTGTATATATTTAACAGAAAATTACTACCTGTACAGTCCTTTAAAGAAAGAAAATTAAACACTAAATGAAAAGCAAATGAAATTTTAATGTTCACCAACTAAATAAAATAGTTTACAGAATTTTAATGTCGTATGTTCCACAAATGGTTTGCACAGACACGCCGCTATAAAGTTTTTTTTAGCATTTCCACTTTCTCTGCAATCGACAACGCATGATGTTTACGTTTTACGCTACCTCTTTTCTTTGCTGAATCCATAATGGGGCTATACAGCAGCAAATAAATGATAAAATGAGAAGGAATGAGCAGGAATGCCGGTTAGCAGGTGCAAGCAAGACCCAACAGCTGATTCTGGAGTACAGTGCCATCAAAACATAAACGGTGCCTCCGGAAAACAGTGACGCACCACATGGTAAATTGGAAAATGCACTCCGAAATCCATGCCGGAAATCTGAAGGAACCGGATTTTCGATGGCCGGAT
>JAGKTI010007903.1:2493-35299 GCA_018397915.1 Birgus latro | reverse complement strand
CTCTCTCTCTCTCTCTCTCTCTCTCTCTCTCTCTCTCTCTCTCTCTCTCTCTCTCTCTCATGGAGTGGATGAGAGACTTCTTGAGAGACAGGCAAGTGAGGACATTAATAAAGGACAGGATATATGGATGGAGGGAAGTAACAAGTGGAGTCCCAAAGGGCTCGGTGTTAGCGCCCGTAATGTTCCTAATTTACGTAAATGATATGGTAGATGGAATGAACAGTAATGCAAGTCTGCTGATGATGCAAAGATCATGAGGAGAGTAAAGTTGAAGACTGTAAAATCCTGCAGGAGGACCTGGATAGGATTCATGGCTGGAGCCGGATGTGGGAAATGAAATTCAGCCCAACAAACTGTAAAATATTGGAAATGGGTGAAAGTACCAAGAGACCATCACTGAATTATTATTATTTGATGGGTTATGAACCAGTCAAAAGCGAGAGAAGAGATGGACTTGGGAGTGCTAGTCCAGAATAAATTATCACCCGAAAAACACATCAACAAGACAGGGAGACGTATACTCTTTTGACTAACAAAGAATAGCATTTCTTTATATGGATGAGGAGATGATAAAAGAATTGATAATGGCCATGATCCGCCCCAGGTTGGAATATGCAGCAGTAGTGTGGTCCCCACATATAAAGAAAGATATAAACAAGCTCGAGAGAATACAAAGAACAGCAGCCAAGATGGTGCCTAGCCTGACAGATCTGTCGTACAGAGAAAGGCTGGAAAAGCTAGACCAGCCTTCCTTAGAAGAAGGGAGAGAGAGGGACGACATGATTGCGGTGTTTAGGGCCAGGATGGGAGTAGAAAAAATTGACAGAAGATCTGTTTGTATGGGATGGGAGAGTAACAAGAGGACATGGAATGAAACAGAAAAAGCCTAGTTGCTTGAAGGATATCAAGAAATATAGTTTTCCATATAGATGCATAGACCTGTGGAATAGCCTGGACAAAGAGATCGTCCAGCCTAAAAACAAGCGAGTTCAAAACAAAATTTGACCCTGAGAAACGGAGACGGGACCCTACGAGCGTGGCTCATTTCCTGTATATCACAACTAGGTAAATACAACTAGGTAAATACACACAGGATGACGTCAGGAAAAGGTTAGGTTGGGAAAAATGTTCCTGAAAGACGAAGTACAGGAGCATTTTCAGGGTGGCCCATGTATATGCATCCCTTCCACTCTGTCGGGTGATTTTTCGCGTGGTACAGGGGCGGCTTAGTCAGTATAACCATGCATATCCTGATTCATTTTCTACTCCCAGTGCTAACCCACACCAGCAGAATGTGCCGTCTCAGCCACAGATCCCACCAGCTGAGTTTTTAGTGGATCAGTATTTACGCCCAACCCTGTAAATCATACCATAACACAAGTAAAACGCAAGATTCAGAAACATGGTATAAAAAAAAATCAAGGAGTGGCTAACAGATGTCCCAGAGAGAAAGAACCAGGAAAAATTGAAAACAGAAACAGAACAGATGGATTAAATTAAGAGGAAAATTTTGAAAACGAGTAAAAAACAAAATGAAAACAATTCACATAAAAATAAAATCAAGGAGTGGTTTGCGCATATGCCAGAAAGAGAAAAGGTTAGGAAAAAGTTGGCTGAAAGTCGAAAAAAAAAAGATAATATAGTAAATGAAAACCCGAGTAAAACACAAAATTTGGAAACACCCATGAGATCAGGCAGTGGTTTTCAAATATGCCAGGAAGAGGAATGACAAGAGAAAAGTATTGAAAGGCGAAACAAGAGCATAATGAAAGAAGTCTAACAAAATTGTAGGGAGTTCTAATGAGAGGAGCATTTGTACCGTCTTATCCTCGGTGTCCTCAATATATCTACATGGCAATACAACATGAAATAATAAAGTTGCCATTAGGATATGCCAGGAAAAGGAATATTAGGTGAAAAAGTAGCTAATTGAATGGCAACACACGAGAGCATTAGAGTGTGCAGTCAAGGATTCCCAACACTTTCCAGCTCACTTGATGGCCAGATGTAGTCAGACTGAAGTGAAGGGTTTGTTTAGTAACCGAGGATAACAAAGGCTTATCAAGATCCATGCAACCACAGCTTAGTATTTGAGTGGCCTGGTTCTGTCAGATGAAAACAGAATCACAAAACAATGGCACTGGTATCATGTGGCTTAACAGATATGCCGGGAAGTAGAGAGATAGTGTGGGACAGGATACACTTTACCACAGCTAGTATCAGTACACTCACACTCGCTCTCTCTCTCTCCATCCAGCTCACCCACACCTACGTCTCTCCTCACTGGGAATGTCTGGTAAGCTTTTGCATCGTTTTTTTTTTTTTCCCACCCATTTTGGCCTGTTTTGGGATGTGGTTTTGTGTAGGGCAGCGCTCTCTCTCTCTCTCTCTCTCTCTCTCTCGGGGGAATATTTCACGTACACCTCACTGACGGAAAACGCTCTACTCTTTTCACGGTAACCTGGCCCAGTTTTCGTCTTTTTGTGACCAAAGGCAAAATAAGATAATACAACGGCTCTGCATCCTTTCCAAAGCACTTCTTCGTGACCAGCATCATATTCGAGTATTCATCTTTTGTATGTACCAGCTCAGCATTCAAGATGGAGATTTTAGGCCAAGTAAGGTAACAGGAGTAAATAAAAGGAGCAGATGCAGGTAAGTGAAGGTGAAACTCCATACACAATGCCGTCTTGATTTACTGAGCTTGATGATAAGATGTGTCTCGTATCAGGTTGATTGATTGAAATATTTATTGTTGGACAGGTATACAGAAGACATATACAGTAAAAGATGGTGATGGGTCATGTCACACACCTGCAAATACAGTTATATATATTCGTTGGTTATAAATTCGTAAGTCTAGCCACACTCCCTTTGGCAAATAATAGATACACAGACAGACAGATAGATAGATACTAGATAGTGTGTTGTCAGCGGAAATGAGCGATACGCAAGGTGATCTTACATTTACCTCCCCTCCCCCCTCCCCCGACGAAACATCCCAGAAAAGCATAATTCAGAAGTTTTGATTTATGTGATAGTGTGATGAATTTAATAAAACAAGTGATAGAATTTTAAAGCTGTGTCATAATATGCGAAGTAAAATTTGGTATGATCGCAAAATGATCTACTACCACCACCACCACCACCACAGCTACTACTACTGAATCTGAATAAGATTGATAGTTGCAAGAATGAAACAAAAATGGCATTCTTAGGTTAAAGGGATGCCAGCCTGACTCCGGAAATGTGTGTGTGTGTGTGTGTGTGTGTGTGTGTGTGTGTGTGTGTGTGTAAGTCATTTGCAACATCTCCGCCTTCCTCTCTCTCTCTCTCTCTCCCTCTACCTGCCTACCTACCTAACTACCTGCCTGCCTACCTGCCTGCCTACGTATCTATTTAGAGGGAGGGAGCGTATACCCCTTCCCGCTATTTTAAGCAGACCCATTGTTAACGTAAGCTACCCTAACCCTACTGGAGGGGTTGTGGCGTGACAGTGTGCGTGTGATACATATTTTTATTATTTATTTTGTGTATTTATTTATTTACCCATTTATTTCATCCTGATATGCGAACTGCCCTAATTTATCCTTGATTCAGAACGGTTGTGGCATGATGGTGTGCGTGTGATATTATTTTTATTATTTATTTTGTGTATTTATTTACTTATTTATCTCATCCTGATATGCGAACTCTCCTAATTTATCCTTATTTCAGAGCGGTCGTGGAGTGACCGTGATATATATATTTTTATTATTTTGTATTTTATTTTTTATTTCACCCTGATATGCGAACTGCCCTAATTTATCCTTATTTCAGAGCGTGATGGTGTGCGTGTGATGTATAGTTTTATTGTGTATTTATTTATTTATTTACTCAGCCATTTATTTCATCCCGATATGCGAACTGTCCTAATTTATCCTTATTTCAGAGCGGTTGTGGCGTGATGGTGTGCGTGACGGGCTGACGTGTGATGTGTGCAGCAATCCATACCAAGCAGGGCCCCGCGACCCCGTCACCCTGCCCTGCGGTCACACTTTCTGCCGATCGTGCCTGGCCAGGGTGGAGCAGCGTCTGGTTGGCCTGTCCTGCCCCACCTGCCGCACCCCGCATCATGGCCGCCGCGTCGCCCTCTTCCCGCCAAACTACGCCATGCTGTCCCTGGTCGACACCTTCAGCACCACTGTCCAGGTAGGTGACAAAATTCCAGTCCTTTCACTTTAACTTGGTTTTTTTTTTTTTTTTTTTGTAATACAAGGAAGATGGAACCAAAAGCCATAAGTCCACATGAGTGTTCCCTCAAAAAAGATAAAAAAAAGCCAAATTCAGTATCCATTCTCCACTGTCCAGGTAATTGCCAGAATTCTATATTTTTTTTCTTTTAAGCAAGGAAGAAGGAACCAAAAGCCAAAGCCCGCAAGATTGTTCCCTCCAAGAAAAAAAAAACAATAACGAGATAACAGAGAGCCAAATTCAAGCTCCATTCATTTCGAGATGCCTGGACACACAGTTGTAATTTTGTTGTTTATTGCCCGTTCTTCAGTGGGAGAAGACACTAATATGGCTCCATATCCTTTTCATGTAATTTCTTTATAGCTCTACATCTTTTCCATGACACTTCATCGTGACTAGCACCATATTTCTTACATGCGGTAGACTGGTCTGCTCAGTAAGACGGTCCAGGGTTTAACAGCAATAAGCGAATGAACATCTTGGTTATTAGATTATTAGTTTGGTAGGTGGGGGCGCTCACCATCCACTCACTCGATGTAGTGCTGCTCTCGGGTGTCTGCCCTTTCCTCTCCTCCATCCTTCTTTCCTTCAATCCTCTTCTGTCTTTCTTTCCTTCAATCCTCTTCTGTCTTTCTTTCCTTCATTCTTTCCTTGTCCTTCTGCCTGTGGGTGACTCTACACTGAGTGACAAGCCAAATGGTTTCCTGTACACCAGGAAACCATTTACTTTGCTGGGTGGTAACCATATAACCAAATTTTGGCGCCTGGTGGTTTAGTGGGTAATTACGGCGCTCCAATCGGATTGAGCCGGTGAAGGTTTATATCCAAGGGATGGTTGGGGTTTATTGCTCACGTAATGCCATTCAGGGATGAGTGAGGCTGGTCACTCTCATCTTAAATGTCAGGACCAACTTGCCTATTCCCGGGCTCCTACGCTCCTCTGTGGGGCGACATAGGATTGGATAGTGAATGATGAATGGATGAAGTACTTTGTTAGGTTTAAGACATGTAACGCTAGATTTTCCACAGTTGATGAAGGGCTTTTTGCTGCATTCTACACATTAATTTTTTTTTTTTTTTCTGGTGGTGGAAGGGGCCGCCTTCACGTGTTAGCACCAATATAGCCGGACGCGGAGCCGACCGGTCATGTAAACGCTCCTCAACTCTCTCCCCATCCCGCTAAAAGAGGATGGACTGCAGAGGGGTAGCTTAAGCCTGCAGTCCACCGGCTACACTTCCACATGAGCAGCAATAAGAACTACAACAACACTTTTTAATGTATGGGGGGCACGGTGGCTCAGAGGTAGAGCATCGAGCTCGGCACCAAGGGGTCGCGAGTTCGAGCCGCGCCCAGGACTGCCGTGCTGGGAGGGGTAGCGCCCTCCTGTTATCAGGCTTTACTGATCTACCAGGAGACCCGCCGACATGTCGTAAAAATGACCCCGCTAATACCAATACACCAGTCCTGTATGAGACAGCCCTAGCATGTATTCAATATGGACGGTGGGTGTTAAGCGCCGAAGTGGTGACATGTAGATTGTAGGAGGACGACTGGGCCTTGATAGCAGGCTGTGAAGCCTATGCCCAGAGTCGGACACATAAAAAAAAAAAAAAAAACCTAGCGGGGCTATAATATGATGTAAGGTTTAGCTCGGGGAATTCCTTAATCCTTTTTTAATGTATGGATATTCTGGTAATCTTCTAATCTGTCTATCCATCTGTCTGTCTATCTAACTATGTATTATTATTATTATTATTATTATTATTATTATTTTTAAGGATGAGAAGTGCGTGCGTCACAAGAATCAGTTGATGAGCTACTGGTGTCGGAAGTGTGAGACATTGGCGTGTGGTCTGTGTATCTGGCACTCACACAACAAGGTATCCTGTACAATAGCTGTATTCAAATTGTTTATAAGGCTGATTTTTTAATTCAGCTTGTTTGTCTTTAGTACTGCTTCCTGCTGCTTCTCTGTGCGGTATTTTTATCTTCATTCAGTCTGTTTGTGTACGGTTTGCCTGGTGACATTGCTGAACAGAAGGTTGAGGGGCCCGGCCTTCCTCTGCCAGACCCATGCCCCCACCCCCACTGGCCCCACCACTCGAATTTCGAATTATTTGACTCTTGCCGAACCGCAGACCTCATAAAAGTCACAGTGAAGGTCTGCTTAGAGCCTTAGACCAATCTGTAAGCCACATATAATGTATAGTTAATATTATTTATAAAACAATGACAGAGAAGGTAAACACTGCAGCTTTGGACCCTCCCGACAACAGTGCTTGGCCTCACTTAGTCTCCCCTTACTACTGCGTTTGAGAGGACCTGGCTGGTTTACCGGTTTTGTCTTCGTCTTCAAATATGCGGATTGATGCATTTTTATCTTACTGTTAATAATCTTTTTATCTTAATTTACACTTCATGTTGCATTTTCCTGTTTCTTCTTGGCCTTGTTTTTGTCAGTGCTCGTTGCCTTGGCTTCACACCCTTTGTTGTGACTTTTAATATGAGTCACTGGGGAAATGTCATGCGTTTACTCACAGATGTCTCTCTAGTTATGTACTTTACAATCTTCATTCTGACTGCTTCTTTGTGTTGTATGTTTTTGGTTACTGCATGTTTTGTAGTCTGTATCTTCATTCAGACTGGTAGTTTATGTTGCTTGTTCAGGCTGTTTGGAATACCGTATGTCTGCATGCTTTCAACTGACATACACTGCACATCCAAACTGTAATTAATATTGAAGTGAAAAATGTGACGAAGTAAAATGATTCCCGTTGATATTTAACTGGTGTGGAGATCTTACAGTGATCAGTGATATTTAACTGCTGTGGAAATTCTCTTTATCGTAAAATTCACGTAAGATCAACACCATCCCTGCAGAAAGCACACGTCATAGTTCCGGAGGCGGTCGCTAGGGGAGAGAAGAGGAAGATGATGGAGAAGCAGATGGAGGACGTGGAGAAGAACGTGGAGGCAGGGATAGTGGAGGCGGAGAGAGAGGCGGTGTATCAGCTCCTGCAGGTAGAGTTGTCCAGATGCAGAGAGGCTAATTAACTTACTCTGAAAATGTGTCAGAAAGTCGTCAGGTACAGATGTCTCGAGGAAATTCCAAACTACTAAGAACTAAGCTAAATTGGGAGAAATGGGTAAATATCTGTAAAAAAAAAAAAAAATGGTACTATTTCATTATCCAGGTATAAAATCATAAAACTGGCAACACTATTCTGCAGGGTGCCAGGAGGATGGGTGCTTTGGTTGAGGTGAAGGAGACTCTAGAGAACACAATGAAGGTCCTCAAGTCGGCGCCAGGGATGGAGGCGTTGCTGGCGTGTGAGGAGAGGCTGCGAGAGATGTGTGTTTCTGAACCATTTTCATCGGAAGTCATACACCAGATGCCTTCCCAGAACTGCGTGTCTTCTCCCAGATCAGAAACTGGAAATGAATCACATTCCCAGAACTCGTGTGTGTCATCTGCCTGTCTGGAAAGGGGAAATGAGGAGTCTACCCTGAATTCCTGTGAAGCATCTCCCAGATCGGAAAGTGGAAATGATGTATCTCCAAGTTCCCAGCCATCTTCTCCCAGTAGGGCAGGCACAAATAATACACCTCAGAATTCAACAGCGTCATCTAATTTGGAAAGCAGAAATGAGACACCTTCCCAAAACCCATGTGCTTCAACTGATGCAGAAAATGGATATGAGACATCTTCCAGTTATTCATCCCCTTGTTTGGAAAGCGGACATGAGAATTCTCCCCAGAGCTGCAGTGCATCTCCAAGTGCTGACGAGACACCTCCCCAGAACTCTGTTGCAGTAATCAGAAATGACACAGCACCCCAGAGCCCCTGTGTGTCCTCTAGTTGCCCCCTTAAGCACAGAAGGCGGCAAGCAATCCTGGCTGACCACTTTCCCGAGGTCAAGCTGCAGAGGCCATTCACAGGGCGGATGCGGATTCACGTACGCTGTGGGAAGGAGCTGTGGGGCAGGGTGGAGGGGGAGGGCGGCAAGGTGCTTCTCTATACCTTTTCTTGCTTCATCCCGGAGCCTTCCCACTTCTCACTCAGCGTAAGTCCTATTGATGCTGGCTGTATTCTGGTAACCCCATAAACCAGTTACTTTAGTAGTTTAGAACCTCACCATACTGAAGTTCCAATTGGATATAAGACTATTTTTAGTTGCTCCTCTTCACCCTCTCTTGCATCATCACCATGTCCCTTCCCACACAGTGTAAGTCCTTTTGATGCCTGTTGCATTCAGTGAACCCCTTGAATTAGGTAGGACGGGAAACTCTGTCAGGGTTTTCAGATGCATTTTATGGGTTTGGATGCATTCTTCCATTAGGGGATTTTATACATGATGTTACGGTGCTGGTGTGGGATACGTTCATTTGGTGGCGCTGATATAACCGAGCTGCTCCACTGCCCTGGTTTATAAATGTTCCTTAGATTCCTTCCTATTCCCTAAATGGAGGATGGTGCGCTGTGGAAAGGGGGACGACTCCAGCCTGCAGTCCACCAGGTTCACAGTTAGATGGGCCTGGGGTTACAACTACTACTACATGTTAAACGCGTAATTGCTTTTGTCTGTCAGTGGCGGATCGAAGGAGGGGGGCAGAGAATACAGACCTTTATTTTTTTCTTTTACTTTTTCGAGACTGTCAGAAGAACAAACCTTTGGCTTTTGTTATAGTGTTTTCACCTTAAGTTGGCCCAGATTTTCGTTCTTTAGCAGCTTACTTCACGTAGCCTAGTAGCATAATACGGCAGTACATCCATTCTGTACCCCATTTTCGTGATTAACACCATACCCCAGTGTTAATTTATTGTTACAACCCAGATGGGACTTTTAAGCCAAGTTAGCGTTAAAAAGAGTGTAGTGCAGAGGACTGACACACAACCCACTGTAGGTATGCAACAAATTAAAGGGAAAAGCAGTGCGTAATTACAGCTCCTTCCTGTTTGAAGTTGACTGTGATGACGAGGTTTTATGGCAGAAAAAAACACTGGATACTCTTCACTAATTGCTGAATTTGCCCCCTTGTGCTGTCTCTTTCTGTGTTGTATTTGTCTGTCGTATAATTATGTTTTTGCAGTATTAGTAGTAGAAGTAGTAGAGCAGTAGTAGTAGTAGAGTAGTAGTAATAGTAGTGACAATAGTAGCCCCATGTTCATCTGAAATGTGAACCCAGTGGATTGTACGTTGAAGCCGCCCTCCTCTTGTGGGACAGGGAGTTGGAAGTTCATATACCTGGGCACTGGACCCGCTTGCTGAGTTCACCGCCACCACATACAGGCGCAAGTTATGTTTTTGTATGTGTGTGTGTGTGTTGTTTTTGTGTGTGCCTCATGTGCCATATATTGTTGTTGTCTGTGTCAGTGTCGTATTTATCTGTATGTGTTGTCTGTATTGTATTTGCCTTTGCATGTGTGTGTGTGTCTGTGTGTATTTGTATGTCTGTGCATGTGTGCATATACCGTATTTGTTGTATTGTCTTTATCTGTGTATGTGTTGTACCTCTATTTGTGTGTCCCCAGTGGCAAATTATGGCTTCATCCCTACGCATGGAAGACTGCCTGGCCTTCCTAGATCTCTCAGTGGACGGGAAGCATCTTGGGAAGGTCATCATTCGTCTGTGGACTCATCTGCGCCGCGCCAGACACTTCTTAGGCCTGTGTCTGGGTCTGTGGGGCGCGAGTTTCAAGCACACCACCTTCCACAGAGTCCAAGAGACCGAATTCTCCCAGTTCCTCATCAGCCAAGGCCACCACTCTGAAACCACCGGGAAAACGGGTTCAGAAGGACTTATGAGCGACCTGGAGTGGGATGGGGAATTCGCCGGACCAGACAGAGTTGGCCAAGTAGTGTCCTTCAGCGGAGGCCACGCACACCTTGACGCCGTCTTTGGTGTCTGCACGATGGACAAGAAACCAGGTGGCCGCAGCAGATGCCCCTTCGGTGATGTGGTGGAGGGGATGGACGTGGTGCGCAAGGCTGTGGCCAACATAGTGGGATCGCTTGTTACGATATCCAGCTGTGGCCTTGTGCTGAGTAACTCCAGTAGGGCAAGCTGCAGGGATGAGATGGAGGAGTCTTAGGCAGTTGGATGTAGGCACTTTTGTATTATAACTGAGGCTGTGAAGGTGTAGGTAAGCCCAGATTATTGACAGATAGTGAGCCTGCATCCACACCAAATGCTGACTGGTGCAAGTGAGAGTTCTGCATCACCGCAGTCCTTTTACCTTAACTTGGCCCAGATTCTTGTCCTGTTTCAACTTATTTCACGTATTTCAATGGCAGAATAAACCAGTACTATAGCCCTGTATCCTTTTTACAGTACTTCTTCCCGACTAGCATCATATTCCAATGTAAATCTAGTGTCACAACCGAGCATTTAAGATGGACAGAGGGTAGTTTTAGGCCGAGTTATAGTAAAAAGAGTATAGAAGTTCTCTCCTACATCCGCCTGTATTCACTGGGGACACATGCGTGGGTTGTTGTGATGCAGACTCCACCCGCAATTTCCAGCACAAGCATGCAATTGGTGTGGACGGGACTATATGGAAACGCCTGTGGTCATTACATCCGCCTGCACCTCGCGTAATCTGTGTCATTTGGGAAGGAATAACAAATATGGAAGGCAGAACACAATACTGAGGGGATTGTTGATGAAATTTTGCTCTTGGCTGTACTGTATTTAAAAACCGTTTTGAGAAATATGGAAGGCAGGGCTCAGTGGTGACGGGATTATTGATGAGGTTTTGCTCTTGGCTGTACTGTATTTAAACACTTTCCCAAGCTTAAGTTTTGTATAATTGCTTGATATGTTATTGTCTTTTCATACACCTACCCTAATTTTCAGAACCAGATTACAGAAAATATTAAAATAAAGGAATCAGTAAAGTAAAACGATTTCTAGTATTATTGTGAGTTTGTTTACATCTGACGGAACTGAACCACTCCTACAGCCTTAGTTATGTGGAGGAAATGAGTCTGCTCGGTTGATATACTCCTTTCGCCTTAACGTGGTCCAGAGTCTTGTTCTTTTGCAGCTTCTTTCACGTAGCTCACTGGTAGAAAAAATGCTACGGCTCTACCCTCTCTCCATAGCACTTCTTCGTGACTAGCATCATTTTCTAGCGTTAATATGGTTGCAACTCAAGCATTCGTGATGGAGAGGTGGGAGTTTTAAGCCACGTTAGAGTGAAAAGAGCATAGTCAAATCATTATCCAGTCTGACAACACCTGGCCGTCAATAGAGCTGAGAGGGGCTGTGGATCTTTGTCAGGTTATGAGTAGTCTCGTCACGAAGAGGTGCTATGGAAATTTTATAGAGCCGTAATATTATCGTATTCTGCCACTAAATCACAGGAAATAAATTGAAAAAGGACAAATTTCCGCCAAGTTAAAATGACTGGACTATAGAAAAGCAAAACTGAATCTGATATAACATTTTCTTCATTTTGACTTGGCCTGAAATTGCCATCTCTCCATCTTGAATTCTGACTTGTAACAGTAGATTAACACTAGAGTAAACTACTAGTCACGAAGAGGTGCTGTGGAAAGGGTGCAAAGTTGTAGTATTCTGCAACTGAACTGCGTGAAAGGTGCTGCAAAGGGACGATAATCTGGACCAGGTTAATGTGAAAAGACCAAAGGTAACGGCTATTAATACTTGTTTGTCCAGCAGTATTGTTAAGATCATGGATTATTACGAACCCTGACAGAAGTAGTAGTAGTAGCAGTTGTAGTAGTAGTAGTGGTATTACTAGTAGTTTTTTTTTTTTTTTTTTGTGCAAGGAGGAAGGAACCAAAGGCTATGAGGCCGCAAGATTGTTCCCTCCAAGAAAAAAATAAAATAACAGAGAGCCAATTTCTAGATTTGTTCATTTCGAGATGCCTGGACACACTGCGTTTAAAAGACTGGAGATCACAGGCATTAGGAAATACAGACAGAGGGAAACAGTGCCATAGTTGACCTGTTGCATACGTGAAGGACTGGTCAATCTCGTCAGCCTCCAGGAATGAGGGTTGACTATGTGATTACTGCTTGAGGCGGCTTCTAGTGTGTGTGTTCTTCCCTAATTACCTATTTGTAACTACAGGAATGGGTCAAGCTCGTACTGTCCCGTGTCTTAAACTATTTTTATCATATATATCCTTAAATTTATGAATAATTTTGGCACACACTATTTCATTCGGTAGTGCATGCTACTGATCAATTACCCTGTTTGGGAAACTGAATTTCCTTACGTCTTTATCGCCTCTCTTTTTATGTAGTTTTTTTGCAGTGTCCTCTTGCTGATGCTTCCCCATAGGTTATATATTCATTTATGTCTGTTTTCTCTTTCCCTGAAATGTATTTATATAGCATAATCATGTCTCCTCTTTTCCTTCTCTCCTGTAGTGTTGGTAGATTCAGTGTTTCTAATCTTTCTTCGTAGCTTAGATCCCTTAAGCTTGGTACTCATCTTGTATCTGCCTTTTGTACTTTTTCAATCTTATCTATGTGTTTTTTGAGATGAGGATTCCAGACTACTGATGCATACTCCAGGGTTGGTCTGATGAATGATGTTATCTTTCTCAGCATGTCTTCATTTATATACGTGAATGCTATTCTCATATTAGCAAGCAGTGTATATATGTTACACACCTTCACACTGATGTGGTCAGCTGGAGATAGTCTGTTATTGATAATCACTCCCAGGTCCGGCTCCCTTTCTGATAAGTGTAGGGTTGAACGTCCTAACTTATAATCTTAATCTGGTCTTTTCTTACTTTTACCAAACTTAATTACATGACGCTTGTCCACTTTAAATTCCAATTGCCAATTATTGCTCGATTCATGAAGCTTATTTAATTCCTCTTGCAGCTCTTTGCAAGAATCTGTGTTAGTAAATCTCCTTTGTATTTTAGCATCATCAGCAAACATATTTAGATAGCTCCCATTTCCAGTGTTACTGTCTGTGTCATTTATATACACTAAAAACATATTTGGTGCCAGCACTGAGCCCTGTGGAACTACGCTACTCACTTCCCTCCATGATGAGTAATTTCCCCTTAATACTGTTCTCATTTCCCTTTTTCTGAGAAAATCCTGCATCCAACAGTACAGGTTGCCTTGGATACCTCCCTGATGGGGTAGTAATGTAGATAGATTGATATGTGAACAGATAAAGGGATAGATGGGTAGATAGATATAGAGTGAATGAGACATTAATGTAGATAGATTGGTATATGGATAGATAAAGTGATAGATGGGTAGATGTGGGTTTAATAAACGTTCAGTGGATGGCTAAATGGATTGAGATGTAAGATAATTAGCTGGATTGATATGTAGATAGACAGATGGACCTACGAAGCCTAACGCCGGATAGTGGAATGGCAGGGATAGGACTGTGTATGTGGCCACAGCTGGGCAGAATGGAAAAAGAAAATCCATTGATTTTTTTTTTTCTATCCAGCTAGACGTCATAATTCCGTAACGGGTGGCCGTTCGTCTTTGAGTTAGTTGTTTTACGGGGAGGAGCACTAACCACCCAACCAACCCTCTTGTTGACACGTAGGGAACACGTTTGGTTGGGTTATATGGTTACCACCCAACGCTGAAAATGATTTCCTGGCTTACAGGAAACCCTTTGGCTTGTCACACAAGTAAAACCATCTGGAAAGGAAAGAAGAGTAATAAAAAGTGACAGGAAAGATGGGAGACCTAGGAAGAGAGGAAGGCAGACACAGAAAAAGAATGATTAAGGTGAAGGAAGTTGGCAGCACTACATCAAGTGAGTAGATGTATTTGGTAAGAAAAAGAATCCTTCGAATCCGCGTTTTTTTTTCTTTCTTTTCCTGTTTGCCTTCGATGTTATTTACTTCAGGGTTGGGAATTGAGGGACGTTGATATAACAGGGCAGTGGATCCGCCTGGTTATATCAGTGTCACCACGTGAAGGCGTCCCGGCCTCCAGCACATGAGTGTACAGCCTCGAAATAAAAGCCTTAATACTAAAGATTTGTTCACCTCAGAAATATCCAGTTGCAAAAATAAATAAAGTGGTTTGGCCATATATTAACACTAAGGCACCTGTGATCCACTCACCTGAATGTTAGTAACAGGTGTAAGATGAAATAAAATGCTTGAGTTGTGCCGACTGAGTGAGTTGAATGGGAGGAGAATGGTGGGGAGATCGTCGTGTGTGTGTGTGCGTGTCTACCTCAAATGCCATTCAATATACTGGATTACGATAGCCTAGCCTCGGTCCCCTACACCGCAAAGGGGGTAAAAGGGGATCGACTTGCCGCTTGTAGGGTCTGTGTGGAAATACACTAAACTGTGTGCCCAATAAACATGTCAGAAGGGAAATGCGCAGATTAGACGGTTTAAATTTCCCGGGTATTCAGGAGGTAAAGTACGCTGTTACAAAAAGCATGAAATTGAGTTCATATTTCAGATGATTTTTGTTGAATATAGTTATTTTGTTAGCATAAGTATTGTATAACATAATTTGTCCTGTGTCAGTACTATAACGTAAAGAATTTGAATCTTTAATTTTACTTCATACTCCAATGTGTTTAGTGTTTCTTTGCAGGTTGGCATCCCTCGTGTGTCCTGGGTTAGTTTCTACAAAATGAAGCATCTAGTCGGAATTTAAACCTTATTTGAGTCGACGCCCCTGAACTGTGCATCAGAGAGGTGAGTTAATGTTATTTTTTAATACTGTAGCAGGGAAATAACAAGCAATTACGTTATTTTACAGGTGGACGAGCAATGGCGGTCGTTGTCAACACAAAGTTCAACCATTACGAGTAAAACGGTAAATGTGCTGACTATGATGTCTTGAATTATAGCATTTTACCAGAGGATGTATCAATACGCCCTGCTGAAAAAAAAAAATAGTATAAGATGAAAGTGCCTAAATATAGATTTGGACAGTTGCTTGTAAAACCTATAAACGGGTATGGCAAAACACGGAACATCGTTATTGACTTTATTTTTTATATATGTTTTTTTTTTCCATTTTACATGAAGAGACACCAGATACAACAAGAGCTGGTGTGGTTTAAGCGGCACCAAGACCATACCAGTGACCCTGTATGGCCGTAATGTGAAGCCCATCAACACAGAAAGGGACTGACTATATTGCCTTATTTAACATGCTTTCACGTACATCATTTTACACTATTAAGTAGCCAGGATGTGCAGTGATGGGGCAGGATTGAGGCCTTTCACACCATCACAGATCTCAGTATATCTTCCATTTGGGCTTGGGATGCCCTCATACACCCAGTCAAATTAAACTCTATTTTGATGATTATTTACAGCCCTGATTTATATATCTCAAAGTATAATCCCATAACACAGCCATCATGTAACACAATGGTTTTTAGGAAGGCATGTAAAGTATTATGTGGAGAGTTACTGTACATTCATATAGTTGAGCCAGTGAGGTGGAGGTAAGTATTGCAGCCATTGGAAAGGGGTGGCAATGAGTGTTGAGCTGGTGTGCTGCTGGTAGTTCTCCAAACTTACCTATTTCAAATACATGGGAGGTTAAGAGACTTTGACGTTTCTTTTAGGGCACCCATCTGTCATCCATTCTTGAATGCAGAATTCCTCTCAAAATCATATACATAGTCTCCAAAACTTCTCTAATACCCATACAACACCCTACACAAACCTGTATTAGCAAATTTCTGTTAGATAACCACCTGTCCAAACCAGCTTTAAAAGCACCTATTGATGGGGCAGTAACAACTTCTTCAGGAAGGGAATTCCAATGGTTGACAACCCTCACACTAAACGAATTTGCTCTAACCATTGTTCTCCAGTGTCCTCTCTTTTTGTGCTTACATGTGTTCATCCTGGTGCTACCTTCGCTGTATTCAAAGAACACACTATGATCAATGTTATCTATCCCTTTTAATATTTTAAAAGTTTCCACTAAATCTCCTCGATGTCTTCTCTGTTCCGGTGTTGGCAGGCCCAGTCGATCACACCGTTCCTCATAGTCCAGGTCCCTGAGCTCAGTACTAGCTTAGTCATCCTTCGTTGTACCCTCTCCAATTCATTGATGTCCTTCCTATAGTAAGGTGACCAGTTTTGTACTGCATATTCCAAATGGGGTCGTACTAGGGATGAGTATAGGGTCTTGCACATATCCAGATCCTTGTGAGGGAAGTTTCTTCTAATCAGTCCAACCATCCTGTTACCCTTGGCCGCAATTCTTGTAGTGTGTTGGGATGGTTTTAAATCCTATGTTATCAACACTCTGAGATCCTTCTCTGCTTTTGAAGATTTGAGTTCCTCTCCATTCAAGGTATAGACATATCCCGGATTTCTATGTTCTGTATGCATCGTCACACACTTACTGCTATTAAATTTGAGCAACCATTTATTACTCCAATCCTGCAGTCTCTCCAGACTCCTTCATGTTTTCCTTGCTATTTAATGAACCTTATTTATCCCCCGGCTTGAGTGGAAAAAGAGACCAGGGTGATAAAAAGTAACTTCTTTGTATATAGTCTAGCAGTTGTATTTAGCAGAATACCAATTGCCTATCAGTTAAATTTAGCATAATACCTGGTGAGTATATGTTAAACAAAAATCCTAACTATCATGATATGTGGTACTGTGGTTGGAAAGGAGACTGGACAGTGATCGACATTAATGGGTGGGTGAATTATCAAATCTGTATATAAGCCTTTCCATCTTCACACCTGCCAGTACTTACAAGATTGATCAGCTGTCATTTACTTGCATTATTCTGTGTGTCTCAAAGCTACATAGGTTTTTCTCTTGTCTGCTGTACCTGCTGTAATATAAACATTTTGTAAGAGTGGTCCATGATTGCAGGGTCAGGATGTTTTCACCTGATGGTCAGTGGCATGATGATTTGCAACATTCCAGTCAACACCTCACCTTCAGAACTTCATGCCACATTTTACATAGTGTGGCATCTGCAGCCTTCGCTTCCAGGCTCAGGTCTGTACAGCGCTTCACCAGATCACATTCTATCAACATGTCCACATTGTCACACCCTAGTTGAGTGCATCATTTCACCCAGTCACATTCTGTCAACATGCCACACTCACACCCTATACTCCATTTCACCAAGTTTGGCACCATCAGTGATGTAGTGGTGATGTAAATCCTCTGCACTGGGTAAAGCTCTATGTATTACCTTGAGAACCAATATGTAAAGGCAGTACTGAAAGGTATATCCAGACTGAGGACCTTTATGAATGCTACAGGTGTTGATGACGTCACTGATGGTGCCAGACTTGGTGAACTGGAGTATAATTGAGTCCATCCAGTCACATTCTGTCAGCATGTCCACACCACCCCACCCTTATTATGTGCATCGCCTCTACACACAGTTATTGGCACTGTTACATCTACGCCTGTTCCATACCTCACTGTGGCATTACTTTTGGATCTAACTGTTGTCACTGCATTGTGCTGATTCTTCACACATTGTGCTTTGTTACTGCCCATGTTTTCCACACCATTCAGGCTCACAGTTTGTACCACACATGTCAGTCATAAAGTTGCCCTCTGACATGCAGATTGGGGATGGGGGGGCAGATTGGGGATGGGGGGAGGGAGAAGGGGGCTTGAGATTACACACCAGTTTCAAAAAGTACTGCACAGGAGGGAGACGGTGATATCCTAAGTGACCAGTGTACCGCCAGGTGTCATTATGTTAAGAAAATTAGATAAGGATGTGACATAGCAATATTGACAGACTATAATATTTAGGACTGGAATGCAGGTAATTAGGTGTGTGGAGTGGATCTGGTATTTGTTGATATTTCGCTCATTTTCGCTCATTTTTGAAGGCTCCAACATGCTTGCATGTGTCGGCCTTGGTCACCTAATGGCGGCTCTCCATGCTGCTCGATCTCTGGCAGCCTCCCTATTCAGTCCCTTAACCCTTAAGTCACATTTAATGACCTCATCCCATGTCTTTCTCGGTCTACCCCTCCCAACCCCTCCCCAAATATTAACACCTCTCACCCTCTGTACCCAGTTATCCTCCCCCATCCTCTCCACATGTCCAAACCACCTCAGCCTGCCTCTCCTCATCACAACACCAATACACTCCAGTCCCATCCTACCTCTCAACTCTTCTATCGTAAGCCCAGCCCCCCCAGGCCTTGCACGCAGGGACGCACTGCACATCCACCTAATCATTGTCATTTCTGTACGTTTGAACCTGCGAATATCTTCTTCCTTTACTGCCCAGGTCTCACTACCATACAGCATCACACTCCTAACACATGCTGCATACAAAGACCCCTTAGCACGTAAGGAGAGTATTGATATTGGCAGGGTATTATATTGAGGTTAGGAGTACAGTTGCTAGGTCAGTGAGGTGGAGTCTGGATTCTGGCGCTGAAGTGTTGGTGTGGCATGGCTGACCAGGTACGCTGTTGATAGTTCTTACACTTTTGTATGGTACCTCCTCCTTGCAGGATTTTATCTCTTCACATCTACACCTAACATCACATTTAGACACCTTGAACCATGCTATAGTGTGTTCTAACTACTCAGCTCACTTGTTTGTGTTTAGTAGATAACCCCAGTCTGTCAAGCTGAGCAGTCCTATCAGCCACTGGTAGGCAGTCACCCTTGTAGGGCTGTCTTTTGTAGTCAACACTGCCTTGTGAAGCAGTGTGTGACAAGTACAGTACTGTAGTCACATTGCAAGGTTGATTTGACCAGTAACCAGGGAGAGTCATTCTTATTCAAAGCTCATTAAAGTTCATGCAGCCATAACTTGCCATTAAAGTTGTGAGTGTACAAGTTCTCTCAGGTGAAAATAAACCAACTATTGTACTGTAGTGGACATGTGCTATGTTAGAGGAGTATGTGGAGCTGGTGGAAAGACAGATAAATGAGGAAATGAATCAGTATTATGTTTTTAAGGGTGTTAGAAAACATTAGGAGAAATATTTTGAGATGGTTTGGTCATGCTGGAAATGATTGAGAAGGAGAGTGATTAGCAGTGTGTTTGTGTGTGTGTGTGTGCGAGGTGGAGGTCTAGGCTGCATCCTTTCTATAGCACTTCTTGGTGACTCGCATCGTATTCTAGTGTTCATCTTTTGTTAAAACTCTGTATTCAAGTTGGAGATTTGGCACCTTCAGGCCAAATTAGTGATGACTATAGGTTGAGTGATGATTGCTTTGAGTGTGTAAGAGGTTGGTGTGTGGTGATAGGAGGATTTGTCACTGGGTAGGGAGAGATGCCTGGAGATCCTCTCAAGACCTCGGAAGGAAAGTCCAATGATCTATCCACAACAGAACAAAATACGACAGGTGTAGTAGTAAGTGTAGCCCCAGCAGATTGCAGGCTGAGGGTGTCATTCTCCAGCACCTTTGTTTCGAGGGACAGAGAGAGAGTTCAAGGGTTTCTGTATCGCTAGGTAGTAGAGCCGCTTGTTTACCCCAGAGCCACCACCTGAAGGCACCCATGTGACAGTAAAAAGAACGTAATGTAAAGGACACCATAATGCTGAGTTTAGTGTATAATTTCCTTAACTCATACAGAATAACAAGGGGGACCATCCAAAGGGGAATAACTAGTGTGCTGGTAGCAAGAGTAATATTGAAGGTGTCGTTAGGTCCCAAAAGGTTGATGTGGTGTTTATAATTTCCAGAGGGGAGAGAGTACTGGCTTTATGGACTGTGAAGGTGTATTTGATTTTTAGCCAAACGATAGTATATGAGGGTATTATTTTCTCTGCTATAATGCCACCAGTGAATGTACGCTGATCTGTTTATCTTATACCATTGTTGTTGTGGAAGTATGCTGGTCATGTATTTTACCCTACATGTTTAAAAGGCTGTCGTTGGAATGAAGGGGTTATATGTACTAGACTGCAGTAAGTGCTTCAGGACCCACCACCTCAAAGGCAGTAGATTGGGATACGCTGTTACTCTTACTGTATGATACTGGCTGGGAAAGTAGCAGAGGAAGATGAATATAATGTTACCTGTTCATTATGAGACTGTTCCAGCCAGGGAGGTTAGATACAGAACAGAGAATACTGGGTGGGAAAGTAGCAGTGAAAGATGAGTGTTGGTACTTGTTTGATACAAGACTGTTTCAGCCTGGGTGGTTCGATACAGGCAAGGATCCATATGCTTGTTGGTTAAAGAAGGTTCCTAACGCCTTTTCCTTTGTGATTTAATTTTGGATATGACAGGTTAATACCAGTGTGTGTGTGTGTGTGGTGATATTAGAATGATATGAACAGAAGAGGAGATTATGATGTAATATGCAAAACAGACTGCTTTGGAAAAGGTGGTATGAGAGCTCCCTTAACTGATGAGAATTTCAGCCCAGATGACTGTTGAGAAAGTAGCAGAGGAAGATGAGTATAGTGTAACCCCTTCAGTGTGAGAGTTTCCTAGCTTAGGTTACATAAAGCCTTCATTGGCCCTGTCCCTACACCCTCTTCAGTACGAGAAAATTTTGCAACTAGGGAGGTGAGATACAGACTGGGTGACTTGATGAGATAGTGTTAGAGGAAGAGGGCTTTAATATTCAGTGTGAGAGTGTCCTAGTTTAGAGAGGTTAGGTACAGCCTTCATTTACCCCATCACTACAAGAGGTCTGACCTAAGCTGAATATTTGTTGGCTGGTACAGTCACATCTCGTTACACGTTAGGGTTACTTCAGGTCATTCCGTAACATATAACGAGTTTATCGCCAATCAGGAGATTGAAATACATTATAAAAGGGGGGTTATATCAACTCAACTTCCCTAAGTCACCTACCCAAGACTTTACACAAGTCCATAGTACAGTAATTCACCAAAACAAACACTAGCACACCAATACAGGCAGCATTATGTAAAGTAAATCGTTGCAACAACACAATAATCACACTTGTGTAATGTTGGCCTGGTGCTACACGATGTATACTGTTGTAAAATTTTTGGCTGAGAGGTGATGATAGCAGGGGGGCACACGTGAACGAGTGGAAAAGGCAGGGGTGGCGGGCCTGCGCAACTGAACAAAAAAATGCACGATGGGGCCACCCCGAGTCGAGCGATGGTCACCTTGTATGCACCTGATGCTTCGTATAAAATTTTCCGATGCCAATATTGTTATAGTGGGAAATTCATTGTAAACAGGATTTTGGGATGTAACTTTTTTGTTATCGTTGTAGCGAATTATCGTAAACTGGTTCAATGTATAATGAGTTGTGACTGTATTGGAGTTTTGTGAGTGTTTGTTTAGCTGTACAGTATACATAGCACAGAATGGCTGTGAGTAGGGTATAGGTATATACAAATACTATTGTTAAGGAAGAGATGTTGGGATTTGTTGATGTGAAAACTACCTAAGTCCTCAATATTTTATGGAAAGCTTGTGTGAAGTGCTGTTGCTACTGGTAAAGCTGATTTACCTGTTTCTGCCAGTTTACTACACTAGTTGTGTGAAAAAAATTGTGATATTTTGGAACATCCTTGGCATATAGTGAAGACTTAGTGTATGTGGCTGTATGACAGGGAGATCCGGTTCTTGTATCTACCAGTAGCTATGTATAGGTCCGTCCCATCTCATATTTGAGTGGGAAAGAGGGTCAAGATGTATATGAACTTAAATTCATCTTGTGATTCAGTATCACTGGACTCTATAGTATGGAGAGGCTTTCTCATGGGTAGCGCCACGTAATTTGTGTGCCTGCCGCCAGGGGCCCAGGGCGGCACTGATGTTTACGCACCACACCCGACGCCCACGCCTTTTGAAATCGGCCAGTGAATTAAGAAAATCTAGTGTCATGGTCCACTCCGCAGCTAAAATATAGTGCCATGCCCCACTGCCCAGCATATGTAAGCAACAGCAAAAGAGAAACAGCAAGCTAAGAACAATATTCCAATTGCATTACCATGGTGGAGGCAACGAGGGCAGGTATTTCAATGTGGCGGCCAAAGTCACACACTCGCTGCAGAGATAGCCCCTCCATACTATAGAGTTCAGTGTTCAGCATTAACCCCTTCGCTCCTGTGCAGTATTTTTTTACTTTATTCTTATTGGTCTTCAAAAAGACTGTTACAGTTGAAGCGGTTGAATATGGCATTAACAAATCCCTTTAGTTTGAAAGGCCTTTCCTAAATTGAACAAAATTGTCTTGTATCAGCAAGGATATACTTACATCATCCAGACTGAAGGATAAAAATAAAACATCTGTTTAGTATATGTCCAGCTATAATTTTTTATCATTGTATATCTCATGGGCAGCTTGTACGTTATTTTTGCTTAGGAGATGAATGCAGTTGCATGTGCACAGTATAAATTAATTCATTGCGTAAATAAAATGGAATTTAATTGAATTAATTGTATGTTTTTGTTCAGTGCCTTTGTGATGCTGATTGTATACTCCTATGTCTGTACTGTGATAAGGTATTATTCATCTGAAGTGTATCATCATTTTTGTAATTTCTGTAAGTACCTGTTTACTCTATTGCTCATTATTTACTGTATTGTCTGTATTTTTTCTTAAGTACTTATCATGATCCATTGCTCTGAGTAAATTCTCTTAAATTTTCAGGCATAAATGTATCCTCACATTGTCTTCTGTCCAATAAGTATTCTTCATCTTTTATGTATCCTTCGTCTTTTACATATTCCTTGCCTTTTATGTATTCTTCGTCTTTTTTTGTATTCTTTGTCTTATGTACTCTTTTTATTCTTTGTCTTTTCTCTTATTCTTTATCTTTCCTCATGTATTCTTCATCTTTTTTCTTAAGTATCCTCTGTCTTAGAAGTTCTGAATTCTTTCTTTTACTCATTCTTCGTCTTTTACGTATTCTTCAGCTTTTACGTATTGTTTATGTACTCTTCACCTTTCCTCTGAGATATTCTTTACCTTTATGTATTCTTCATCTTTTTTCTTAAGTATCTTCATGTTCTGTTCTCTTATATTGTACTCTCATATCTCTGTTCACCAGTCATGTTTCTGTTCCCCAGTTGGTTAAGTAAAAGATAAAGTACAGTACATTATTTTATTTTATTTTTCCATCTCATACAGCATTACAATTGTTACATTTTGAAGGAACACACAGCACATTGGAGTACAATGTAATATATTATAGTTACCTGCAGAAAATAAAGTTCCTGAGTGCTGCAGCTGTAAAGGTAAGGAAAGGGGGAAGGAAGGAAGAAGGACATTCACACAAGGATGTGGGGAGTGGTAGTGAACCTGACCAGCTCAGGTCACCCAACACCCACCAGCTGGCAGGTCAGGTCAGTATGGTGAGGAGAGCTAGTGTTGAGGGTGGGGGGGGTGGTGGTGGTGGTAGTACTACTGACTACTACTAGTAGTAGTATTACTAGTAGTACTACTGACTACTACTAGTAGTAGTAAGCAGTACTACCACCACCACACCCTCAACACTAACTCTCTCCACCACACTGGCCTTCCCTGCCATTTGTTGGGCAGGCAGGGTGGTGAGGTGGTCTAGTGTTGGGTGGGGGAGAGGGGGTGGTGGTAGGCCCAAGGACTGGACTACCACCACACCACTCAACACTAGCTCACCCCACCACACTGACCTGCCCTGTCATGGGTGGTGGTGGTGTGGCTGGGGGTGAGTGAGGCCTGTGTGCGCTTGGTAGGCTACAGGTAGCCTTGCCACACACACAGACTCACTCACCCCCAGCCACACCACCACCACCACTACTGACACCTTAGGCTGGTGGGTGCCGGGTGGGGGGGGGGACCTGGAACTGGCCAGGGTGGGAAGAGAAAGAGTTCAAGCTGTGAGAAGAAGGAAGAAGCACAGGAGAAGGGGGGGTAGAAAGGGGCAGAATGCCCTCTCCCCCCCTCTCCCCGACCCATCAGGGAGAGGACATACTGTCCCCAGGTTCCTATCTACCCACCCCCTCCCATGCCCCTCCCTCCCAGCCCTCCTCTCCCTCCCCCCACAGACCCCACCACTCCACACACCAGGAGGAAGAATAAGGGACCCACATACACACAGGGGAAGGATTTGGGATGGGGAGGGAAGGATTTGGGATAAGGGAGTCACACATACATACAGGAGATAGAACAGTGGCAAGAGAGGACACACACACACACTTAGTGGAAGAGAAAAAGAGGTGTTGAGGGGAAGGTTGGAGTGATGATGCTGGAGACTTGGCATCAGCATCACAGGCTGCAACATCCAGGGCCTGCAAGTACAAGGACGGGACAAGGATGAGGGTGCAGGAAAGGGAAAATAAAGGCAGGTGATGGAAGGAAGGGAGGTGTAAGGGAAAGGATGAAGGAATCCACCACCTGAAACAAAAGAGAAAACTGTTACTTTTTTTTTTTTATACTGACTATACCATCTAGCAGTACTCAGATATAAACTAAATTCCTACTTAACCACCCCAGTACAGGGATGCACTTCCAACTTCATTCTTGATACCACCAGTTGGTTTTACTCATTAAAAGAGATATTGAACTGAAGGGGGACTTTCCTTGACTCCACTCTTAGAGGCTCCTCCTAAGTTCAGTAAGTTATTAGGCAAGGCTTTGAGTGAAGTGAATGATAAATCAGACTGAACAAGTTCACTATCAATTTTAAGCTGTTCAAACTCCCCAGTAGCTATGTATTTTGCTGCCAAATAGCCACACATGCTGATACACTAAACCTTCGATATCATTAGATTCTACCTGCTTTACTCTAATAAAACTTATTGTTCTTCCTGTTCTCCCATTGAATTCTGTCATTTCATCCTCTTCCTGTCAGCTCTTCACAGTGTCTTTTTACACAACACTTCTGTAAAATCCCCATCAATCTATCTTGGGCTATTTATATCTAATACAACAGCCAAATAAACATCACCACTCTATCATGGGTTCTGCATACCTAAACTATACAAACACCTGATTTACCTGGCAAATACCAAGGATCTCATTAGGCTAATTATGCACTTACTATTCAGTAAATTAATTTGGAGACATTCTTGAGGAAGAGGATACTAGATAATTAAGACACCACACAGGCAAAGTTAGAGACCTGAGGACAGAAGCACCACAACTTGTCTTTACCAGTTATAAAGCTTCATGAGGCATGATGACTGATCTCCAGTGTCAATGACTACTGTTATTAACCTGCTTGTAAAGTCAGCACTTGACTAAGCAATCCACTCGTAATAACCACGTAATAACCACAAACACATATACTCTGTGAGAGAGAGAGAGAGAGAGAGAGAGAGCGCGAGCGAGCGAGCTTTCAGTAACATGGGAAGGAACTCCTCAGACAGGGTCTACCAAGAGTAACATAATTTACTGTGAGAATATGGGACTTGGCTCCCCCCCCGCTTTATGATCTGTAAAGGCACAAGTGAGAAGCCCCACAGTGGATGGAGGAAAAAAAACGGGACGATGCCCCAACAGATGTCATGGACCAGTACACACAGACTGGGGCTGTTAAGTGTTTCAAATAAGTTGACCACAGTGGGATGGACATCAGTATAATCCATAAGCTAAGTTCAGTGGCAATTCTGTGAAACTGCCACCACACATCTGCTGAGTCACAGGTGATGGCGTCGTCAGGGGGGGGGGTTCCTGTGGTGTGCAGCCGGGAGCCCTGGAAATTCACGTCGTAGAGCCGTACGGGTGAGTGCGGATTGTCTAGTTCCAACATTTTGGTAGCAGAGCGTAGTTCCAGAATGGCGTTGTGTTCGACCAAGTGGCCTCCAAAATTGGAAAATGATTCTGCATATGAGAGCTGGAAAAAAGACACTGGCATTTGGTGCGAACTAACGGACCTAGCAGCAGAAAAACAAGCTTTAGCTATTCACTTGTCATTGTCTGGGAGAGCAAGGGTGGTGTCCTCGCAGATTGAAACAGATGTTTTAAAGCAGAAGGATGGTGTTCAGACCCTGCTGAAGAAATTAGACAGTTTATTTCTCGTGGACAAAGGACGTCGACAGTTTGCTGCGTTTTATGAGCTATATAACTTCAGAAGAACCAGTGATATGAACATTCGGGAGTTCGTGACAGAATTTGAGCATGTTTGCTTCAAATTTACCAAGCAGGACATGGAACTGCCAAATTCTGTGATGGCTTTTATGCTCTTAGCTGCATGCAAACTTTCAGACAGTGAACGACAACTAGTGATGTCCGCAATAACTGAGGTGACATACGAAAATATGAAATCTGCCCTGAATCGTATTTTTGCTGGTGAAATTGGCAGGCAGAACGAGGCATCCGTGTCCGCCCGGGAGGTGAAAGATGAACCAGTATTTTGGAGTGACGAAGTTGAGGGTGACGAAACGCTTTATGCTAGAGGTACTTGACGAGGACGAAGAATGTTGCGGGGTGGTGCAATACGTGATCGGCGTCGGGGTAGTGGCCGATGTTCAACCGTATCTGCTAGAATTCCCCAATGCTCATCCACCGGCAAGAGGCAGAACCCACTTGGGCCTGACGGAAAGGTATCGAAGTGTTTCGTATGTGATTCTAGATTTCATTGGGCACGTGACTGTCCGGATGCATAAGAAAACGACAGCAGTCGAGAAGAGAATTCTGAAACAGTGCATCTGTTGTTGTTTATGGGCTATGCGGATGATGCCGCTGATAGAGGTAAGTCACAGACTCTAGTAGAAGAATCTAAGGGATGTGCTCTTCTAGACACAGGGTGTTCTACAACTGTATGTGGAGTTGAATGGATCAAATGCTATCTAAGTGAGCTCACTGATTATGAACGTGATGCTGTAAAAGAAGAAGCGTCATCCTCAACGTTTACTTTTGCTGATGGTGTCACAGTTTCTTCCCTCAAACGTGTTACTCTGCCCTGCTACATTGGAAACATGCGTGCTACCATCGTGACTGATGTTGTGGACTGCAATATTCCCTTGCTGTTGAGTAGACGTTCCATGAAAAAAGCAAAAATGTTGATTAACCTTGGAACTGACCAGGTCAAAATTTGTGGAACTATCATTGATTTAAGGTCCTCATCTTCAGGCCATTACTTAACTCCAATTTCCTTATGACTAAATCATGAATATTGTGAAACAATCATGTTGGCAACTTGTGGGGGTGATGTAGAAAAAACTGCTTTGAAGCTTCACAGGCAATTTGGACACCCAACATCGGCAAAACTAATTAAACTGATCACAGATGCGGGAATTAAAAGTTCAAAACTGGAACAGGCTGTCAAGGCTGTATCTGATGCTTGTACAGTCTGTTGCAGATTTAAGAAAGCCAAGCCCCGGCCCGTAGTCAGTTTGCCCATGGCATCTAAGTTTAACGAAGCCATAGCCATGGATTTAAAAGCTTGGGGAAGGCATTATTTCTTAGTCCTTGTTGATTTGGCGACCAGGTATTGTAATGTGATAGTAATCGCAGATAAGTGTGCGCCCACCATTATCAAAGGAATATTTCGGAGCTGGATTGTTGTGTTTGGCACACCTAGAAAAATTCTTACAGACAATGGCTGTGAATTCAATAATGCGGAAATGCGAGCATTGGGAGAGGCCTTCAATATCAAGATCATGACAACGTCTGCAGAGAGTCCTTGGAGCAACAGAGTCTGTGAGTGTCAAAATGCAGTCATTGGTGACATTGTTAGGAAGATAATGGCTGATAGCCAGTGTGAATTGGATGTGGCCTTGGCATGGGCAGTATTGGCAAGAAATGCTCTCACCAACTACTCAGGCTTTTCTCCTAACCAACTTGTTTTTGGTCAAAACCCTAGTCTGCCTAATGTGTACGCAAATGATCCTCCAGCCTTGGAACCTTCATCACCATTGAAAATTGTGAGAGACAACTTGAACGCTCTTCATTTAGCTAGGCAAGAGTTTATAAAGACCGAATCAGATGAACGCTTGGCTAGGGCTCTGCGGCACAATGTACGTTCCAGTGACCTAAACGACATCCGGAATGGAGATGAAGTCTTCTACAAAAGAAATGACAGTCATGAGTGGCACGGTCCCGGAATTGTAATAGGCAGAGATGGGAAACAAATTCTGGTGAGACACGGCGGTGTATACGTGCGAGTGCACATATGTCGTCTAGCGCGAGCGCCAGAGCAAGATACTACAGTTGAAAGTGATGTCAGCAGTGATGAGAAGAAAAATGTTGTCCAGGAGAAGCCTAATGACGATCCTATGCAAGTTTTGAATGACTATCCACCAGATGACGAGTCGGAAGATGGTGTGGTCCCAATCGATGAGCCTCCGGAGCACAGTTTCTGTTCCGATTAATCAGCTTCCCAAAGTTTCTGTTGGTCAATATATAAAGGGAATACATTCAGAAAGTAGAGAGTTGGTGTCTGGAAGGATTATAAGTCAGGCAGGTAAAGCCACTGGAAAGTACAAACACTGCTATAATTTGAAGAGGGACTCTGATGGCAGCATTGATTGGATAGATTTGGAGAAGGATCTTAGCGAAGGAAGTGGTTGATGATGACACAGAAATGCTTGTTCTTTTCAACTCTGAGGCCGTATTATGTGCTAAGGAAAATGAAATTACAAATTGGCAGAATAATGATGTGTATGAGGAAGTAGATGATGTTGGGCAAGGTGCCATAACCGTTCAATGGGTTGTGACAGAAAAACTGAAAAATGGAAAGCCTATTGTTAAGGCCCGCTTAGTCGCCAGAGGATTTGAGGAAGACACAGTGGATCTCCGAAAAGACTCGCCTACTTGTTCAAAGGAAGCAGTGCGTTTGGCACTTTCTTTGGCCTCCACCAACCAGTGGGATTGCCACACTATGGACGTGAAAGCTGCCTACCTGCAAGGTAACGACATTGAGAGAGTTGTTCATTTACGTCCTCTGCCTGAATATGCAAATGGTAAGTTATGGAGACTAAAGAAAACTGTTTACGGCCTTTGTGATGCTGCTGGGCATTGGTATCTGCACGTAAAAGATCAGTTGTTGAGTCTTGGAGCTAAAGTATCATCACTGGATTCAGCGCTGTTCTCTTGGAGCAATGGTGGCAAAGTCGAAGGCATTGTATGCATCTACGTCGACGACTTCCTTTGGGCTGGTACACATGAGTTTGAACAGCAAGTGATAAATCGGTTGAGTCAAATATTCCTCATCGGCAGTTCAGGATCAAAAGCCTTCAAATACGTTGGTCTCAATTCAATGTCATCTCCAACATCGATGGCAGCATAACGCTCGACCAATTCCAGTATGCTTCATCCTTGAAACCAGTCACGCTGAGTAAACATCGTGCAGCAGTAAAATCAGGGGAGCTGTCCGAGTCTGAGAAAAAGGAGTACCGAGCACTAATTGGGCAACTCAATTGGATTGCCACATACACTCGGCCAGATATTGTCTTTGATGTGTGTGAGTTGAGCGTGAATAGCAACCGAGCTACCGTAGCAGATTTGCTTAGACTCAATAAGGTGATCTCAAGGGTGAAGACTGACAACATGAAGCTATACATTCCAAGAATGGGGCCGATCGAGGACTGTCATACAGAGTGCTTCTCGGATGCATCATTTGCCAACCTTGTAGGCAATGGATCTCAGGGAAGTTTTGTGATCTTCCTACGAGATGCTAGTGAGGCAAGATGTCCTATATTTTGGCAGACAAGGAAGATCAGGAGGGTCGTCAAATCTACCTTATCTGCTGAGGCGTTGGCGCTGCTTGAATGTGCTGAAACTGCTGTATATCTCTCCAACATATTGCATGAGGTTTCTGGATGTGGAAAGATCAAAATAAAGTGTTTCGTAGACAACAAGAGTCTGGTGGACGCCCTTTACTCCTGTAGGAGCGTAGAAAACAGGAGATTGCGCATTGATATTGCTGTGTTGCGGGACATGGTGGAGCGGGGGGAGATTGATGAGGTATCCTGGGTGGATACATCACAACAACTGGCTGATTGTCTCACCAAGAAAGGTGCCTCGACTGAGCGGCTGCGTGCAGCAGTCAGCCGAGACTAGAAAGTTTATAATACTTTAAGAGACATCACATATCTGTATGTGGCCACAGACTGGGTCTTGATAGTAATTAAACAAAAGTGTATATATTGGATGTATGGTGTGTGTCGGATGCAAGTGAACCGTCCGGCTTCGTCCTTGGAATCTTCTGTCAAATCGAGAAGAGAGGACGAGAGTGTTAGTGTGTGTGCGCACGCACACATCTGCTGAGTCATGGGTGATGGCGGCGTCGGGGGGGTTCCTGTGGTATGCATCCGGGAGCCCTGGCAGTTCACATCGTAGAGCCATACGGGTGAGTGAGGATTGTCTAGTTCCAACAGTTGAGTCCTGAGTATGGCCTGGGTGCTGCCTTGTACATGTAAGGGTAAGCCAAGGGTGTGGTACCTATTGACTAGAAATCCTTGTGTAGTCTCCGGACAAATACCGTAGGGCCGACTATCGCAATGCCATGTGCAATGAGGTATGTTTTCCTTGACTTAACCCACTGAGCCCAAGGATGTATATTTCATTTTATTCTTGCCATCTGACTATTTTATTCAGATGATAATAGACTCATCAATCTGGATGGGTCTGATATGGCTCTTAATTAGAGAGGGCTTCCCTAACTGGAATAAGCTGCTACTGTTGGTACAACAATAACAGTAAAAAGGATCATCACATTTCAAGTGGTTAAGAGTCATAATTAAGCTGTACATACAGTACCAGCTCCTACAATGAATGAGGTGTGGAAAAAAGGCTACCAGTCAATAAATCAGGTATGGAGTAGATGTTACAGTGAATGAAGAGAGACTGGAACTGGTGAGAGAGTTCAAACACCTGAGTACAGTGATAGAAAAGAGAGGAATATGTGCAAAAGAAGTGGAAAGTAGAGTGACAAGGAAGGAAAGTAAGTGGTGCTATGAAGGCCTTGATAAGAAACTGAAGCTTGAGTACTGCAGCTGCGCGAGGCTTACATGAAGAAGTCTTAGTGCCAACTTTACCATATGGATGTGAGACTATGGTGTGGCATGAAAATGAAAAGTCAAGAGTGAGAGCAGTGGAGATGGGACTGCTGAGGATTGTATGTGGAGTACAGAGAGTGGATAGGGTAAGAAATAATGTGATTCATGAAAGATGTGGAGTGAGGAAGTCTGTGGACACCAGAATCAAAGAGAGTGTACTGAGATGGTATGGTCATGTGGAGAGAATGGATAACAATCGAGTGGTGAAAAAGGTACATCTGTGCAAATTTGAAGAAGGGAGGAAGCATGGTAGACCAAAGAGAATGTGGAGGGAAGTGGATGAGTGTATGAGGAAGAGAAATATGGAAGTTGGAAAGGCTAGGGGACTGACCAGAGATCGGGATGGCTGGATGAAAGTTGTAAGAAGTGCATGATCAGGGATTTGGCACCCCTTTTAATGTGACTGCGTCCAGATTGACTTTATTGGATACGTTTATATGAAGCCACAGAATGTGGTGAATGTTTTCGGTGTATCAGATACAGCCAGGATTCCGGGGGCTTGAATGATGAGTGAATGGAAACGTGGCCCACTGGACTGGGCAAACTTGGGCTGTCTGGATGTTACTACCACTCACTCAGTCCTAGGGTGGGAAAGGTGGTCCGGATGATGATGGAGTAGAATAAGGCCCACAGCTGACATCATGGTCTAACAGCACAGCCCAACAGCTGCTACTCAGCTTGTAGCAGTATGCACTACACAAAGAACCCAAACTTCCAATGGTTTACTGCCTACATTAACTATACATATACACTAAGCCATAATTCTTTGTCCCAACATACAATTCTAAACATGACAACAGATAAACTGAATAGACTGACTCCTGGATGACTAACAGTATAATAAAGACATCCAGACAAAGAACTTACTCAATCTGCCACAGTTATAACAAAACAAGAATGGAGATGCCATAACCTGGTCCATGGATTGCTATCAAGAATACCACTGGCAGTGTGACAGAACACAAAACAGAATGCATTAGTTACAAGAGGTACTGACCTAAGGTACTGTTGGCACAAGCACTGAAAACAATGCGAGTGAACCGAAAAGAGACTACATAAGTAACAGGTTGTAATGGGTGACCTACGGTGCAGAATCCATGACCTCCAGAGGCAATCAATGAGAAAAACCCGAGAGGGGCAGTGACTCTGTGCTTGAGACAACAAGTGTATCTTGGGCCAGACTCCTTACTTCCCTGTCTCAAAGAGGTAGTGGTATGGTTAATATACTGTAAAACCTCGGAATTTGTATACAATTCGTTCCTGGAGGCTGTATGAGTTGCGAATTGTTCGAAAACCGAATCATTTTTTTCCATAAGAAACAATGTACAGTATTTTGCATTAATCCGTTCTTTAGCACGGAAGAAATGGTAGATTTCACCATACCATAATGAATGGCAGGATCGGAGACATGGGTTCCACTTTCAAACGAGTTCTTTTTTCAGCTCAATTGTAGCAGTAGTAGTGGTTGTCGCATCAGTCATACAGGCTTCATTAAACTTTGTGATAAATTACGTATTTTTGTTAGAAAATTGTACATAATCATGGGCCCTAAGAAGATTAGTGAGTCAGCTGGAGCTAAAAGAAAAGAAGTGAGAACAACAATTGAGCTGACTGGCTCAGTCAGCTCAACCAATTCAGCTGACAGCCAGTCAGCTCAATTGTTGTTCTCAATGCTTTTCTTTTA